>CAJGYO010000006.1:43040639-43240639 GCA_904845875.1 Miscanthus lutarioriparius
TCCAATAATATGGTAATGGGATAACATGTGGCAGAGCTGTCCAAATTATGCCTACTCACATGTACTTGTCATTTATCCTAAGACTTTTGATTGTTGTGCACTATAACTAGATAATTCCGGTAGTCTGCTAGGTATCCTTAGAAGACTCTGAACCATCCATTCTTTACAATTTATACCATCATTCATACACAAAAGATCAACAAAGTATTCTATCACGAATAGTAAAACATTTGATACAAAATATTATACTACATTTCACCCTTCATTCTAACTTATAAGATTGTTTTGGTTTTTTTAGATATATAACTTTTGCTATGCATTTAGGTATACACTATGTCTATATACATAGTAAAAATAATGTATCTAAAAAAGCCGAAACGTCTTATAATTTATAACAGAGGGAGTATATAATAAAAGTGCAGAAGAGATACAAATATAAGTTTTGTCTCGTCTTCTTCCCATTAGACCGAGTCACCGCCCTCTGAACATAAGTCCTCACTTTCAGTAGACCGAAAAAAGAGTCACTAGGAGCAGTCTGAGCTAGGTTTTCCATGTTTCAATTCCGGCCTAGACTTGTTTGTACCTAACTATGTGCTTTTGTAACATTTTTGGTTGGGTCTTAGCAAGGAGTCTGCCTTGTTTTGTTTCTGGATATAGCCGCTGGAGGTCCGTTCTCTCATAAGAACACGACGAAAGGAAGAGAAATCCTAAATTGAAAACTATTCCTACGCTGATGATCTTAGTAAGCACCTCAAGGCTATCTTAAAAATAGAGGAAACCTCAACAGTTGAGCCAGAATCTTTAAATTCTTCTATTGAGCCCCCTCCCGAAATATTGCTTCATTTCCAAAACATTTAGATATATAGTTAAAACAATCTATTTAGAAAAATCAAAACGTCTTATAATTTAAAAATGAAGGGAGTAACATTCAAGACGCGCTTACGTCTCCGATTCACCCTAGGAGGCTAGGAGACAGAGCTAGTGGAGCTCAAAAAACATGGCTTTGCATATAAAACCATATTGTTAGTTGTTACGCTGAAACGAGGAGCCAGAACATTCCGGTGATGGGGAAAGCCAATTTGTCCTCTGTTTTTTACCTATCGTATTAGCTTTATCTAAGTCAAATATTTGTACATTTATCATTAATTCAAAAATAAGTTAAATATAGTTTCATGATATAAAATTTATGTTTTTAGATTCACTATGAGAGATAGTTTCATAATATATAAGTCATATGTTTGACTTAGAACAAAGCTATTATGTCATGTAAAAAAGAACAGGAATATATATTCAGCTACCTCACACAACTTTATGTTGAAAATGTGGCAAGTTAACATTAATGGCAGACAAATTAGGGCCTCTTTCGCACATCTTATGGGGCTTGAGCTTCTCCACTTTTTTAAAACTGTACAAACAGCTCATGGAAGCCAATAAAGCCTCTTGAGTCTTGTTATATTTTAGGAGAGGAGAGAGAAAATAGCTAAACATTGTCAGTGAGGTCAAAGCCACACACAACTGTGCCAAAGAGGGCTAAAATGTGTCTACAACAGGAGACGCAGCCGCAGGGCTAAAATTGATTGTGAAAAACAGAGGAGAATATACTGTGGGAAGATACAACACAAGCACGCAATGCAGCTTGCAAACTGCAGTTGAAGGTCAGGAACCATTTCTCATCTTAGGACCTGTTTAGCAAAGCTCCTCCCTGACTCTAGCTCTGGCTCCTACAGAAAGCTCTACCAAGTGTTTTCATGGAAGGTCCTACGGGGAGCTCTGCCGAGCATACGGGGTGCTCTGCCGAGCATAGGAGCCGTTTTTTCAGTAACACAGAGGAGCCGGAGCCGTTTTGAAGGAGACACTAATTGAGGACCTGTTTGGCAGGGCTCCTCTCCGACTCCGGCTCCGACAGAGAAGCCCTGCCAAACGTTTTCTTGGAAGAGCCGTTTTTCAGTAAAAAACAGAGGAGCCAGAGCCGTTTTGGAGGAGCCACAACCGGAGGAGCCCATCAGGAGGAGCTGTGCCAAACAGGTCCTGAGGCTTCTCCAAAACGGCTCTAGCTCCTCTGAATGAGCCACTCAAGAGGAGACGTGCCAAACATCACCTTATTATGTCAGTTTAAGAAGGGCACTAACTTTTCAATCAATCAAAAGGGCTACGCTCCAGCAATCAGGAGTCGTGAAAAACAGAGCTTACAGAAGATCAAAGAGGAAGTTTTTTTTTCGCAACAGAAGAGATCGAAAATGAAGTAATATCAACCAAGATCGAAAACGAAATCATATCAACATGGGTGCTCAGGGTCCAGCGTGCACGAAGCAGTGCCTGAGCATCCAAACAACATACTTTATCCATCATGCAAAAAAGTTAATCAACTGGGGGAGCCGAAACAAACAAAATCAGCAAGGCGGGACTATATTAAACGAACAAATATAATAGACAACCAATGATGAGGCCATACTTGAGAGCCGCAGCAATGACAGCAAATCTGGAATAATTAAAAACGAATGACGAAGTCAACTCTGATTGGTTGACGGGAGAGAACCATCAACCATCTTATCGTGGCAAAATTCTACAACAATGCATGTAATGTTGTCGGTGCTCCCACGCCTGAAGGCGATCTCCGTAAGCTTCCGGGCTGCAGCCTCAGGGCTATCCTCGTCCTTCACAAATGCAACAGCATGCTGGAACAACCATATGTACCAATCAGCACAAACAAGGAAAGAAACAGTGAGTGAAGCTTGTGCTGACTCTTAGTTTTATTATATGTGCACAAGAAAAAATTGTGTCAAGGAAAACATCACTGCATGTCTACACGACTAGAGAGAGTATTGTGATCCACATCACATGAATTTTTCTTTTCTGAAATACAAACACATGCCATGAGCATGTCAGGAATAATGCATGCATTTTCGTGAGCATTTAATGGTTGAATAAGCAATAACCAGTGGAGGTGCTACTATCAATTTGTCCCTAGATCAGTAAATCTTTTCCATGTAAGCTTACTAATCAGTTTCAAGAAAACTTTCTAGCTAGCAAAATCCAATATGAATGTCATTGATTGCTGATAACTTGAGGCTTCATTTTTTTACAATAATTTTGCAAACGAACATGCTCCCAATCCAAGCTAAAGATAAATTGGATGTGTTCAAACTAAAGCACCTACACATTAGAACTTGACATAGCTTAAAAGTTTTCATGTTTATTTGGTGCTTAACCAAAGTACTTTCAACAGCAGCACCTAAACAATTATCATTGAAATATAATGCATATGCAGAAGTCACATTTCATCGTCAATATTTATGTGTCTGCTGCATATGAAACTACTTATATATCTTTTTCAAAGAAAGCATAACAGGGATATTACTCCAAAAGAAATAACGCAGATATGTGTACCAAATTTGGTATATGGCATACTAACCTCATTTGGCACCACATCCCAGAGCCCATCACTAGCCAAAATAAGAAACTCCACATCACCATCTATTTCTAGATCCTGACAAGAAGTTTCCAAGTAAGAAAACTGCCTCCATTTGTGATTAAGTGCATTAAAGTCGTCAAATATCGCATTACAGAAGTTCTATTGTATTTCCCCCCTTGCAATGCATGAAATACAAAGTTTATGAAAGTCAAGAGAAACCTGAATCTCAGGGTGAGCAACAACGAACTGCTTCAACAAATGATTGCCAAATGCCCTAGACATTGCAAGTATACCACCTACCCTCCATGTTCCTGCAAAGTACATTTACCATTATCATCTAAAACATCATTGGATGAACCTCTTGTGATGTAGATGCAATTGAATTTCAACCAAGTAGAGATAAACTGTAATAACTTTGGCAGAAAGATAAACCCGCATCAGACCAAGTACCCAACGAGCCCGGCAATTGTTATGATCAATTTGACTTACCAGACCAAACAACAACTCCTCCAGCATCCTCAATCCGTTTCTGCTCATCACTTCTGTTTGGTTTATGGTCATCAGAGAGTGCAACAGCTACAAATAAGAGTGACCAAATTGCTTTAACGACAAGCCAACACATCCTAAGATGCATTTAATAAATAGAAAATACATATTAGTCAAAACAAGATAAAATTGGGAGTGTTTATTTGAGCAAATATACAGCTTCATACTCCCTCCGTTCCAAATTATAAGATGTTTTGGCTTTTTTAGATACAATAGCTATTGCTATGCACTTAGATATACACTATGTCTAGATACATAATAAAAGCAATGTATCTAAAAAAGCCAAAACATATTATAATTTGGAATGAAAGGAGTACATATCAAATATTTAAAATATAAGTATGGAAACATAACGTTTCTAGCTTTTACGACACCAGCCCACTGTACAATACAATTATGACTAACCACTTGATATAAATTAGTTGCTCCCTTTTTCACCAAATGAACAAGAATAAAAGGAAGTTTGATGATTCTTTTCTGGAGGAAAAGAATACAGCACAAACTTGTTCCATACTTGAATTTGTTATAATAAATTTTTTTGGGCGGATTTAAAAATATCTCCCACAAGTTAGAGGTTTTGTCAAAAAAAATCACCTTAAAATCTACAAAACAAACAATGAAAGACTTGAAAGCCATATGTGCAGCCAAATCCATCCTAACCCCAGTTTAGCTCTTCACAAACTAACGTATACGCATGTGCTTCCATCATGTCGTGCTTAGATGAACCATTTCCACTGGAAGGTCTGTAGAGTGCAGACATGTTTATTTCTTGTCAACAAAGACATTGGAGCCCTCAGTGCTTGTTCACCTATCTAACCGGCATGGGGTGGGGAGCGAACGTGTGGTTTCGCAGTTTCATTTCTTCGTTTGGGTCGCCTTATGTCTTGTAAACAACAACCCACCCCTTTTTTTTTCTTCTTGTCAGGGTGCGTTGCACACTGGACTGTATTTAACTGTAATGAACTGTATTCTTTTTTAGTCGCTCCTTATCTTAACGATGAAACATATGAACGGCACGTTCTCAAAAAGAAAAGAAAATAGCTCATACGGCCCAGCTGTGAGGACTATTTTCTTAGGGTAGTACAGGCAATGGCTATTCGAAAATAGCCCATAGGACCCTGTTGCCACGCCGGTTAATTTGGAGTCGCGAGGTGGTTGAGAACCCCACTACCATGTGGGGGTGGTTTTGACAGGTTAATCTGGATTCTAAAATACACTTCATCTGTGTCATGATACAGGTCATTGATAAAATATGCGGTCAAATGTTTTCCGCCTTTTGGACATCCCTCTTATATGACATCTTTTTACAATGAAATCAGGGCAGGAATCATGATGATGGGCAACCGATTAAAACATATGTTCATAACTGATTGATTAGCGTGTAAGGTATCAAGTGATACTTAGTAGTTAGTATACACTATTATCATTTTTTTATGGCAAGTGTCATGGACATGCAAGTTTGCTGTACAATATTAACTGTACTAGTGAAGCGATAGAATTTAAGAAAAATATAACCTTTGCCTGCCTTTGACATTACAGCCCTTGAATCACCAACATTTGCCACATACAGATGGTTGCCAATCAAAACTGCTGTTGATGCAGTCGATCCAACTTGAATATTGCCTTCAGCATCCAAGAAATCCACGTCAGTTTTTTTATAGGACTCACCTGCAAATTTACCATTTGTCAGATCTTGTTCACTACTAAATGAACTGCATTATTTTTAAGTAAGGATCTAGGAGAAAACATCATACTCATTGCAGACTTAGTATCACCAACGAACGCTGGATGTTTCAGGAGGTTTTCAAATAAGTGTTGTTTCAAATACCCAGCAGCACGGGTACCTCCATGACCTGTGAAGAGAAATGGTGTTAGGTTTAATTAAACTGAGCAAATAAGGTGTTCGAAAAGTGAATGCCTCACCATCAAATACTCCAAAAAAGTTTATTTGTTTATCATCAATTCTAGAAGATTTTATGTCATAGAAGTCTTCCATGGTTGCCCTTCTACCTCTAGTGCTTGAGTATCCACAATTTAAACTTCCATCCTCACTGCAAGCACAGATGTTCACAAGGACAACTAAAAGTTACTGACAAAGAAATAGGTTTGCCGCTGGCATGCGTTCTCAGGTAAAAACTATTTATAGGGTCTCTAAATGGAAGAGGAGCATCTTCCAGTGACCTAGTAATCTACGGATGCTTATGGGTGCCGCTCACCATGCATACTTGCAATCACTCCTAGTCCTATGGTGATGCAACTGCTATGTATGACAATGCAAGCTCTGTAAATTAACAAGATAACATATGAACTGATTGTCTGCTGAATACAGTAAATGATTTCAGAACAGGTTGCCATCATCCTTGTTTGGTACATACAAAGAGAAGTATACCAATAACTGTTGTTATACCAGTGAATCAACAGGAAACTCTTATCAATCTAATTAAGAAGGTGCTCATATGGTCATATATGCTACAGGTTAGTTGAACGCTTGAACTTGATTAATAAACACCATATACTTCGAGTTATATAGCTAAATAAAACGAGGGAACTCGACTAAGTAAGTTTCTAACGGTACCTAAGCGTCTCATAGGAAAATGACTCAATTGTAACTGAGTGGAGCCTAAAATTTGCAAACTAAAAACAGCATTAGCAATAGAGCGCAAATGACCCAGGAGGCGTTACCTCTTCCACCCGCCGCACACATCGGGCACCACCTCGTTCTCCCTTTCGCTCTCCTTTTGCGCCGCCGCGAGGGCTGCCACGAGGGTCGCCTCCCCCGCTTCCCTCACCCTGGCATTCGCCCTCTGGAGGGCTGCAAGGATTCGGTAGGGCTTCAGCGGGTGCCGCGCGCCTAGCCCCTTGCGGCTCCTGGGCCTCGGAGGCCGCGCCGCCCTCGCCCTCGCCCTAGCCACAGCCGCAGGACTTGGGGCCGCAGACGCCGCGCTGGGGCCCTCCTGCTCCTTCACGCCGCCATAGCACGCCATCTAACTCGTCGCCTAGGAGCGGCGGCGGCGGCGGCACGTGGAAATAACCTCTCGTCTCGGATAAACAATTCCAAAAACGGAAACCGATTGGCTTGGGCAATGCGGGTCCGCCACGCGCGACCTAGATCCGATAGAGCGGAACCTAGGGCCGGAACCGGAGGGGGAGGGCGCGCGGGCGGCAGCGTCAGGCGGCGGCGATCTAAAAGGCTGCAGAATCCCGTAGAGGGGGAGAGCGCGCGCGTGGCGTGGGTGAACTGGACTTGGGTGGCGTTGGGGATGGGAGGAGGCGATCGAAGGGAGGCGAAGCGGAGATACGATGGCAGAGGAAGCGGGGTTTGGTTCGCAATGGACGGTTGACTTCGATGACCAGTGGGACCATGTAACCGAGGCTCAGCTATCAGTGATGCGGGTGCCCCGTGGGACCGGCTTCGAGTCCTGAGCGCGATGTTCGAGCAGGTGCGAGAGGCGGTATCCAATGTTTTTTTTTTTCATGAATTAGACGCTAGACGGTACGCACATTCACACTTACAACACATTTACGTAAAACTCTATAGCACCTCAAAAGACTACCGCACATCCCTAAACTCGTCCCTACGAATATATGTACGTAAATACTATCTCTATGAGCATCTTCGAAAGACTGTATTGCATATATGTAAATCCTACCTCTATGAGCATCTCTGAAAGATTGTGCCGGCACATCTTGAGATTGATGAATACGCAAACCCTGCCTCTATGAGTACCTCTGAAAGACTATGCTGGCACATCTCGAGATTGATGAAGTCACCACAGGCGACTCGTTGTTGACGAGAATGTCGTCTACAAAGCACAACGCCGTTAAATTTTAAAATAAATCAAGAAAATACGAGTACCATATCAAATCAAAAACTTAAACCTGAATGAATAGATACCATCATAAAAACCTAACCAGCTGAGCTATGGCTCAATTCGCAGAGATGGTATCCAATGTGAGTCAGATGGTTCTGTCATAGGCTTGCATTGAATAGCCTTCAGCCGAGGCCAATCAAGCTTCCATGAATCTACAGTTCGACTAATTTTCGTTCTAAATAAATTAAAAAAAGTTCACGTTATCTTTCTTAACTTTTGTGAAAGTCTATTTTTCCATCATGAACTCTAAACCAGATAAACCATCTCCAAACTTTTAAAATCGTTCGTTTTACATCCCTGACTAGTTATAAGTTGTTATCAAAGGCAGTTTTGTCTTATTTATTTATTTATTTTGGTTGAATCTTTGAAAATTATAGTAAATTAAAGAAAAATTAGAAAATAGAAAATCTAATTTTATTGGACTTTACATGAATAGATCTACACAGTAAATATATAATATAGTATGTTTTAGTAGAAATTTTTTGTTGAAACTTTAGATATATGATTTTCTATAATTAATTTATAGCTGTAGTTTTTATGATCCAATTATGATGAAATTTTTATAGTGGTCTAACTATTGTATGTTTAAATTGTAGTAAAATTTTCATACTCATTAGATCATGTATAACATATATAACTTATTTACGTGTATGCTTATTAAAAAGTATTTATAAATCTATAATTAAGTTATACATGATTCAATGAGTATAAAATTTTTACTACAATTTAAGCTTAAAATAATTAGCTCACCATAAAAAATTCACCACAATTGGACCATAGAAACTACAGCTATGAATTAATTATAAAAAAATATAGATCTAAAGGTACAACAAAAAATTTATATTAAATCATACCATATTATATATTCACTGTGTAGATCTACTCATGTGGAGTCCAATAAAATTAGATTTTCTATTTTATAATTTTTTGTAATATACTATGAATTTTCAAAGATTCAGCCAAAATAAAAAAGACAAAATTGCCTTTGAAAACCACTTATAACCGGCCAGGGAGGTAAAATAAATAGTTTTAAAAATTTAGGGAGGTGGTTTATCCAGTTTTAGAGTTCATGAGAAAAAAAAATCAGATTTTCGCAAAAGTTGAAGGAGGTAATGTGGAATTTTTCCAATAAATTAGACCTCATTCGTTTGTTAAATGTCGAAACCAGGTCGGTTTTTCTTCCTGGGCCGGATTGAGTGGATCCTGGTGGTGGCTCCTGAATGAAAAAGTTCATTTTGCCTCCTCCAACTATCGTAAAAGTCAGCCTTTTCTTCCCAACTCTAAAACCAGAATAGTTCCTCCCTCATCTCTTAAAACCGGTCATTTTACCTCCATGGTTGTTTCCGTTTGTGGTTTTTTTCTTTTATGTTTATTTTGGTTAAATCTTTAAAAAATCATAAAATAAAAAATTCAATTGCGTTGGACTCCACATTAGTAGTTCTACATAGTGAACATATGATATGATATGCTTTAGTATAAAGTTTTTATTGTAACTTTATATTTATATTTTTCTGTAATTAATTCATAGATGTTTCTCTAATTCAGTTATGGTGAAATTTTTATGGTGGACTAATCATTGCATGCTTGAGATGTAGTAAAAATTTCATGCGTATTGAATAATGCATGATTGAGATATAAATTTATGATTGTTAAATAGTTTTTAAATAAAATTAAATCTATAACTCAATCATACATGATCCAATGAGCATGAATTTTTTGTTAGATTCCACATGAGTAGATCTACATAATAAACATATGATATGATATGTTTTAGTATAAATTTTTTATTGTAGCTTTAGATCTATGTTTTTTTATAATTAATTTGTAGCTCCAGTTTATGTAGTCTAATTATGGTGAAATTTTTGTGGTGGGCTTATCAATGAATTTGTGAGATGTGGCAAAAATTTCATGGTCATTAGATCATGCATGACTGAGTTATAGTTTTATCTATATAAACCTAGATAAATTAATAGATAAATCTATAACTCTGTCATATATGATCCAATGAGCATGAATTTTTTTTACATTTCAAGCAAGCAATGATTAATCTACTATAAAAGTTTCACCATAATTGGACATGAAAAACTACAGCTATGAATTCATTATATAAAAATATAGTTCTAAGGTTACAACAAAAACTTTGTACTAAAGCATATCATATCATATGTTCACTGTGTAGAACTACTCATGTAGAGTACAACGCAATTGGACTTTTCATTTTATGATTTTTTGAGATTTACTATCATTTTTCAAAGATTTAGCCAAAATAAACATAAAATAAAAAAATAAAAAACACCAACAGAAACAACTATGAAGGTAAAGTGGCCGATTTTGAGGGATGAGGGAGGAACTATGTCTGGTTTTAGAGTTGAGGGAGGAAAAGCTAACTTTCGCGATAGTTGAGGGAGGCAAAATGGACTTTTGCTTCATTGAAACCTAGCCTGACTCTGAGCTGGCCCCGGAGGGAGTGGCTACGTTTCGGGCCGTAAAGGGAGTGGAAAGTCAATTCCTGGTCTATTTACTTTTCAGGCCAACCCAAACCGAATAGTGATTTCATCATGGACATGTTTTTGAAACAGGTCACTTTGATCCACCTGGATTGGGCCCTGGTGAAAGCTCTAGTTTGGTTTTGGTGAATTGATGAAACCCTAAGTGCTAACCCTTTTTACTCTAAGTGATCATAAGATAGAGTAGCACATTCTAAGTGGTGGAGCAAGTAATGACGATCATGTTGGTGGTGATGGCCATGGTGATCAAGTGCTTAGGCTTGGAAAAGAAGAAAGAGAAAAATAAAAAGCTCAATGCAAAGGTGATATCCATAGGAGCTTTTGTGTTTTAGTGATTGAGACACTTAGCGAGTATGATCACATTTAGGATAGATAGCCATACTATTAAGAGGGATAAAACTCGTATCAAAATGTGGTTTTCAAAGTGCCACTAGATGTTCTTACTCATTGCATATGCATTTAGATTCTAGTGAGTGCTAACACCCTTTAAAATATTTGTGAAAATATGCTAACACACGTGTACACAAGGTGAAACACTTGGTGGTTAGCACATTTGATCAAGGGTGGCAAAGTTGGAGTTGAGGTGTTGTTGTTTTTCACTGACCAGATGTTGGTCACGTAGTGACCGGACTCGGCGTTGGGTGCGTCCAGTCATATTTGATCAAGGGCGTGTTGTCGGTCTATTGGCCGGACGCTGAACAGTAAAAGTGACCGGACTCACAGGGCCTAGCGTCTGATCAGGGGTGACGTACGCTAATGTGTGTTTCGTTGCTGAGCTAGAGAGGACCTGACGTAGGAGAGCATCCGGTCGTCAGAAATCGTCTCTAGAACCTTACTAGATGTGACCTGACGCTGCGTTGCCACTAGGAGCGTCACATTCAGTCACTTGATGTTGTCGTTGGCGCGCGCGAGGGCTATCTTTGCATCGGCACGTCTAGTCTCCTTGGCCGTGAGTCTGATCGCTCTTAACCGCACGGGAAGGCTGACTAGCCGTTGGTAACGGACAGCGGTGGTTGAATGGAGGTAACACATGGCAGTAATCCAGTGACCGGACATAGGGTGCTGAGCATCAGATTGTTTTGACCTACGCGTCCAGTCACCCCGAGCAGGGCTCTGTGATGAGCCCAATGACTCTATTTCAAAGGGGCTTCTATTTAAGCCCCATGGCCGGCTCTAGCTCACTCACTTAGCTATTTTATTGACATAGCCATCTAGTGAGCTAAGCCAAAGCCCTTCCACTCATCTCCATCATTGATTCATCATCTTTGTGAGATTGAGTATGAATCCAAGTGCATTGCTTGAGTGATTGCATCTAGAGGCACTTGATGATTGTGTTTTGCTATGGATTTTCTAGGTGGTTTCTGCCACCTAGACGGCTTGATGCAATGAGGATCGTCGAGCGGAGGAAGGTGCTTGTCTTTGGCTTCAATCATGGTGATTGTGAGGGGTTCTTGACCTTTTTTCAGCGGAGAGCCAAAAGGTACTCTAGTGGATTGCTCGTGGCTTGTGAATCCTCATCTTGTGTTGGTTATGCGGCACCCGATTACGGGTTAGGCGTGTGATGCTTATTAGCGCGTGAACCTCCAAGTGAGTGAACCACCACAACGGGTACTAGCTTGCTGGTAAGCAAGTGAACCTCGGTGAAAAATCTTGTATCATCATTGTCTCTAAGGATTTCTATTATGATTGATTGATGATCACTTGCCATGGCAGTATATCTTCACTACCTCACTCTAGTATTTGCATTCCTAGTATAGTTAAGCTCTTTAGTATAATTAGTTTTGAGAGCTAGCTTATGTTTTATCTAGTGTTTAGTGAGGCTCAATAGTTAGTCTTTGAGAGCTCACTAACTTAGTGGTAGTGATATAGTCTCTTGTGTGTGAAATAGAGATCATAGCAACTAGAATTGTGGATAGGAGGCTTGTATTTTTAGTAGGCTAACGCAACACTTGCTTCGCCGTTTAATTGACTAACCACTTGGATATTGTTGTAGATTTTTTAATAGGCTATTCACCCCCTCTAGCCATTAGGACCTTTCAAGTGGTATCAGAGCCGTGGTCACCGTGATTTGAGGCTTAATAACCTTCGATGTCAAAATGGTTCAAATCAACAACACCAAGAAACCACCTCAATTTGATGCTTAAATTATTCTTATTGGAAAGCTAAGATAACAATATACATGAAGTCGATCAATAGAAATGTGTGGAAGGTGGTGGAGACCAAGATTGAGATAGCCAATCCAGAGAATCCCTCTGCGGTCGAAGAAATGCTTCTCCAAAATAATGATATTGCTCTTAGTGCCATTCATGGTGCATTAGATGAGAGGACATTTGAGTAAATCAAGAACATTGAGATGGCTCATGAGGCATGGAAGAAGTTAGAGGAGTCATTTGAGGGTACACAAGCGGTGAAGGATGCCAAGGCATACATCCTCAAGGAGAAGTTTGCTAGCTTCAAGATGAAGGAAGATAAGAGTGTGCCGAAGATGTTCCATAGGCTTCAAGTGCTTGTCAGTGATCTCAAAGCACTTGGAGAAGAGGTGAAGAATAAGGACTTCTCTCATAAGTTTTTGAGATGATTACCATCAAGATTTGGCACATTGGTCACTATTCTAGTGAGGAGTGGTTTGGACAGCATGACACCAAACCAAGTGTTGGGAGATGTGATGACCGATGACACATATAGAGATGATGATGAAAAGGAAGAGAAGAATGAGAAGAAAGATGAGAAGGATGAGAAGAAGAAGAGTGTGACATTCAAGGCCACATCATCCAATGGCAAGGCAAAGCAAGATTCATCAAGTGAAGATGAAGACTCAAGCTTTGATGAGTTTGATGATGAGAAGATGGCTCTCTTTGTGAAGAGATTTGGCAAATTCATGGTGAAGAAGGGCTATCATGCAAGAAGGAAGAAGTCATCATCAAGAAACAAGGATGAAGCAAGGAGGTCTCCTTGGCCGTGTGTTCGATCGCTCTTAACCGCGTGAGGAAGGCTGACTAGCCATTGGTATCAGGCGGTGGTGGTTGAATGGAGGTGACACGTGGCAGCGATCTGGTGACCGAACGCAGGGTGCTGAGCATCAGATCATTTTGACCTGCATGTCCAGTCACCCTGAGCAGGGCTCTGTGATGAGCCTAATGACTCTATTTTATGGGGGCTTCTATTTGAGCCCCATGGCCGGCTCTAGCTCACTCACTTGGCCATTTTCATTGACATAGCCATCTAGTGAGCTAAGACAAAGCCCTCCCACTCATCTCCATCATTGATTCATCATCTTTGTGAGATTGAGAGTGAATCCAAGTGTATTGCTTGAGTGATTGCATCTAGAGGCAATTGATGATTGTGTTTCGCTGCGGATTTTGCTTGTTTCTCTTGGTTGTTGCCGCCACCTAGACGGCTTGGTGCAGCGAGGATCATTGAGTGGAGGAAGGTGCTTGTCTTCGGCTCCGATTGTGGTGATTGTGAGGGGTTCTTGACCTTTCCCCAGTGGAGAGCTAAAAGGTACTCTAGTAGATTGCTGGTTGCTTGTGGATACTTATCTTGTGTTGGTTGTGCGATACCCGATTGCGGGTTTGGCGTGTGATGCCTATTAGCACGTGAACCTCCA
The DNA here is from genome assembly GCA_904845875.1 of Miscanthus lutarioriparius. Lineage (NCBI taxonomy): Eukaryota > Viridiplantae > Streptophyta > Magnoliopsida > Poales > Poaceae > Miscanthus > Miscanthus lutarioriparius. The sequence continues at coordinate 43,054,584 of CAJGYO010000006.1, forward strand.
AGTGAGTGAATCACCACAACAGGGGCTAGTTTGTCGATAAGCAAGTGAATCTCAGTGAAAAATCTTGTATCATCATTGTTTTCGAGGATTTCTATTATGATTGATTGATTGTCACTTGCCACGGTGGTATATCTTCACTACCTCACTCTTGTATTTATATTCCTAGTGTAGCTAAGCTCTTTAGTGTAATTAGTTTTGAGAGCTAGCTTGTGTCTTATCTAGTGGTTAGTGAGGCTCTTTAGTTAGTCTTTGAGAGCTCACTAACTTAGTAGTAGTGATATAGCCTCTTGCGTGTGAAATAGAGATCATAGCAACTGGAATTGTGGATAGGAGGCTTGCATTTTTAGTAGGTTACGCAACACTTGCTTCGCCGTTTAATTGACTAACCACTTGGCTTAAGTGTTGTTGTATATTTTTAATAGGCTATTCACCCTCCCTCTAGCCATTAGGACCTTTCAAGTGGTATCAGAGCCATGTTCACCGTAATTTGAGGCTTAAGAACATTCGGTGTCAAAATAGCTCAAATCAACAACACCAAGAAGCCACCCCAATTTGATGGCTCAAATTATTCTTATTGGATAGCTAAGATAACAACATACATCAAGTCAATCAATAGAAAGGTATGAAAGGTGGTGGAGGCCAAGATTGAGATAGCCAATCCGGAGAATCCCTCCATGGCCGAAGAAGTGCTTCTCTAAAATAATAACATTGCTCTTAGTGTCATTCATGATGCATTGGATAAGAGGACATTTGAGCAAATTAAGAACATTGAGATGACTCATGAGGAATGGAAGAAGTTGGAGGAGTCATTTGAGGGCACACAAGCTATGAAGGGTGCCAAGGCATACATCCTTAAGGAGAAGTTTGCTAGCTTCTAGATGAAGGAAGATGAGAGTGCGCCGGAGATGTTCCATAGGCTTCAAGTGCTTGTCAATAATCTCAAAGCACTTGGAGAAGGGGTGAAGGACAAAGACTTCTCCCACAAGTTCTTGAGATGCTTACCATCAAGATTTGGCATATTGGTCACTATTCTAGTAAGGAGTGGTTTGGACACCATGTCACCAAACCAAGTATTGGAAGATGTGATGACCAATGACACATATAGAGATGAATGAGAAGGAAGAGAAGAAGGAGAAGAAAGATGAGAAGAAGAAGAGAAGAAGAAGAGTGTGACATTCAAGGCCACATTATCCAAGGGCAAGGCAAAGCAAGATTCATAAAGTGAAGATGAAGACTCAAGCTTTGATGAGTTTGATGATGAGAAGATGACTCTCTTTGTGAAGAAATTTGGCAAATTCATGGTGAAGAAGGGCTATCGTGCAAGAATAAAGAAGTCATCATCAAGAAACAAGGATGAAACAAGGAGGTGCTTCAAGTGTGGTAGCAATGATCATCTTGTTGCCCAATGCCTCTACAACAGTGAGGATAAAGATAATGACAAGAAGGGCAAGAAGAAGGACAAGAAGGAGAAGAAGGACAAGAAGGACAAGATGACCTTCAAGAAAAAGAATAAGGGTGGTTCATATGTGGTCACTTGGGATAGTGATGCTTCCTCAAGTGATGATTATAGTGATGATGACAAGACCACCTAGAAAAAGTCTCTTGCAAGCATTGCCATTAATGAGAAGCCTTCTCTCTTTGACACTCCATCAACATGCTTCATGGCTAAGGCCACTAAGGTACAAACTTGTGATGATGGATGTGAGTGATGATGATGATGAACCCACTAAAGATGAACTAATTGACATGCTTGAAGATGCTAAAACTCACTTTGATCTCAAAAGAAAGGAATGCAAAGACTTGCGTAAGGAATTAAAAGCCCTTAAGCAAGCCTTTGATGAATTCAATGCATCTCATGAGAGGCTAGAGGATGCCCATGAGAAGCTTGGCAAGGTTTACACTAAGCTTTAAAAGGCTCATTCCATTCTTGTTGAGCAAAATGAGAAAGTGGTAGTAACATGTGACATAGGCTTAACATGTGACATAATTAATGAATCTTTCTATGAGCCTGTTGTTGTTGCTCCCGCTAACCCTTCATGAAGCTCATCATCCACTTCCACTTCACCTATGAGTAATGATTTCACTTGTGATGTCTCTCTTATGGTTGAGAATGAGACCTTAAAGAAGGAGGTCAATGAGCTCGCTTGCGCCTTAGGTAATGCCTATGGTGGTGAGGTCCGCTTGCTAAAGTGCTTGGGTAGCCAAAGGTTTTCTCTCAACAAAGAGGGATTGGGCTATACCTCCAAGAAAGGCAAGGCGACATTTGCTCCTCACAAGACTAGTTTTATGAAGAACAATGGTCAATTTTGCAATAGATGCAAGCAAGTTGGGCATGTAGAGCAATATTGCAAGAACAAGAACAAGCCCCAAATATATCCTCAATTAAGTTTAATTCTTGTTATTTGCTCACCAAGGGTGTTAATGGGGTGCATGCTAAGTTTGTTGGTACGCCCAATTGTGGGCTCAAAGGAGAAAGCCATTTGGGTGCCAAAGAGCTTAGTCACTAACTATCATGGGGTCAAAACCATGGCAAGCATGTTGTTCGAGTCGGTGTCAGATTATGGGGTCTCCGGTGGCTTGGGTGGACTCAGGAACACAAGAATTACATAGAGAAGATGCTACAGATTTATCCTAGTTCGAGCCAATTCGGTCCCTATATCCAGCAACTGATGATTCTTATAGTCAAGAGCACCCAAAATCTAGGAGGTTACAATAGAGTGTAAAGGAAGAGAGATTGGTAGGGGGGTTAGCTCAATACTAATCCTAAGGTTGCCTCATCACCAGTGGAGTCTCCCCTTCATCAGAGAGGAAGGGGACGATGGGATGCGGTGGAGGAGAAGCTCTCTGTGCCCCTCTCTAGGTTGCCATGCTCTCGGTGCAGAGCGGAGGTAGATGGAATGGAATGGAGTATCTAGTGATCGAATCGGGATCCTCCCCCTCTAGGTCTGACCTTATCCCTTATATAATGAGATAGGTTGTGTACAAGGCGGTTTGAGGGTTTTAGTCTATGGTCTTGTCGGTGTTTCACCACCGATAGCCTGCCTTGGGGGTACCCGGGGCAGTGTTGTTCGGGCTTCGGCGTATGCTGAACTCGATGGTAAACGCAAGAGATAGTCGATTTATCCTGGTTCAGGCCCTCGATCGTAGATCGAGTAACGACCCTACGTCCAGTCGGTGTTTGCCTTTGCGTTGGATTGATTATGAAGTGTTATGTTGTACCATTGTTCTCCCTTTCAGGAACCCTGCCCTCCTTTATATTGTCAGGAGGCCAGAGTCCTAGTCGGTTTACAATAAGATTTTCTAGTAGGATTACTTAATAGTTCTACTATTAAGATTACATGGGAAGAATCCTAGTTGAACTAGATCGTTTATCTCTCTTGCGGGGTATCCTGTGGGTCCCGCATCGATAAGCCCCCGAGCACTTCATGGTTGAGCTCTGAAAGTCTCGCTTTGCTCCTTCAGGTCTTGTTAGGTAGGAACAAAATGTTATCCGAGTGCTTTCTGGAGTGAAACCTTGTAGCGCTTCTTGGGACCTTCGAGTGGTGAGTGTTTTGTGAAGAAAAAGTACATCCATCTGGTTGTAGCCCTCGAGCCTCTTGCTATTTAGAACAAGGAGCTGGAGGATCTTTTCTTGAAGTTGCTCTGATTGTTCGCTGAAGTTTTGTCAAAAAGAACTCGAATATGGCTCGTTCCGGGTTCTTTTTGTCGCAATGTCTTGAAGTGGTCTGGGTTGAGGAAGTCTTTTGGTGACGTGCGCTTTTTCGAAGAAAAGGGGCACTCACTAAGTGTAGCCCCCGAGCCTCTTGCTATTTGGAACAAAAAGTTGGAGGGTCTTGATCCTTTATGTTGTTTGAAAATCTGTGTTCTGAAGTAGTCCCCGAGACTTGAATTTTGTCATCATCCGAGTAGTTTTTGTGGTATCTTTCCGAAGCGGCCCTTTAGTCTTGGATTTAAACCATCATCCGAGTAGTTTCGCGGCGTGCATCCTCCGAGCCTATGTCCGGGTTCTTTTTTGGTGGGTGCAATTTTTCATAAAAATTGCACTCACTGAGTGTAGCCCCCGAGCCTCTTGCTTTTGCTTGCAAAAGTTGGAGGGTCCAGATTCCTGTCTTCAAAAAATTCTGGGGCTATGTATCCCGCAGCCTCGTGCTTTCTCCGAGTTCTTTTCTTTTGGAAAAGAAGTCGGATGAAGAGTCTTGATGCGTCGTCGTCGTTGTAGTCTTGAGTTTCTTGTACTTTTTGTCTTTTGTCTTTGGTTCTGAGCCCCCGAGCGTATATCCGTGTTGTTTTGTTCAGGAAGAACTCGGATGCGAGGTCTTGGCGTACTCTTTGATAATCTGCTGCTGTCAGATGTAGTTGTATGGTGGTGGTTGAGTGTAAATGCCTTTTGTTCACGGGTTGTACTGTGCTGGTATATTCTTCCGAATATGCCCGCCTCTTGATCTTCGCTTTCTCTCTCCTGAGTCATCCATCATTGAGTCCTGTCCTTTCACTGTGCCCTTTCTTAAGCTTATTTTGTTGGTACTCCTGGTCCATGTGCGCCGCTCCTTTGGTCTATAAATACTGTCTCGGAGCGCTTGCTTTCACCTATTGGATATTCCGTTGAAACCTTCGTGATCATGAACATGATAGTTTGTGAAGTAGAGCTGCCCCCGGGCATATTTTGTAGTTCCTGTGTGTCTTGTCGTAGCTGGAGGAAGTCTTGTGATAGGGATTAGAGGTAGGCTAATCCCACGACAGCATTGTGCCAGGATGTATGTGGTGGTAGTTGGAGGAAGTCTTGTGATGTGGGCTTCGTTTCTTCATCTGGCAGTTCTGGGTTGATCCTCGTCGCCTGTCTTGAGAATGTCCGATGCAGATCAACACCATATGCAGTATCACATCGGTCTTGGGTAGACAGATGCCCGCCGGCCTTCTCTGCTCCATGTTGTCCTGCTGCCGTCTTTGCCGATTTCCGCTTTGAGTGCACTCAAGGTCCTTCCTTTGAAGAAAAGCGATGTAGGCGATGGCGGTTTGTCCTTCCGAGTAGCAATTTGGGACACGTAGTCGTTCCAGAGCCTAGCCGTGTCCGCGTTCTTCTTTGCTACCTTGCTTTTCGTGGTGCCGAAGTTCGTTGGGTCTTGTAAGATTTGTAATCTTCTATTTTGAAGTCGCTTGTAATGTAAACGAATCTTGTCTTTAAGATTTGTAACCTTCTATTTTTGAAGTCGCTTGTAATGTAAACGAATCTTGTCTTCGAGTTGTCTTTTACTTTTCTCGCTATGATCCTCGTTGTCCATGAGATTACCGGTTCTTTCTCAAATAGCCGGGTTCTTTTTGTTCCTTGTGAGGTAGCCTTTTCTTTCTTCTTTCTTTCTTCTTGTTTTGACGAGTTGTTCTTGTAGCGATCTGATACCCCTGCCGTGGTGCTGGATGGATAAGTCTGAAGTCTGCTCGTTGGTTTGTACTGTTGTGTGGATCTGTGCCCTCCATCGTTTTAGCTGCGTCGGTAAATGGACCGTCGCGTTCCCACTCTGTGTTTTATCGGGCTTTGTGGGCCGTTTGTATCGCTGAGAAATCTATTTAAAGACCCTTGCTGCCCAACTCTTGCCTTTAAACCCTAGCTTTGAAATCCGCCGTCGTCACCGTCATTAGTAACTTGAGCACCATCATCCTACATTTTCCTTAGCGCCTCTTTTGCTTCCGCCAGTTCATGGGAAAGAAGAAACCATAAGCAAGTCTCAGCGCGACCTTCGTAGATGAGGAGTCATCCCTTTCTTTGATCGAAAACTAGGAGTTCATGGCTATGAGGGCTGCTCAGAAGGTTTGGCCGGCTCCAACAACAATCGAAGACCAGCTGCGCGAGCTCGTTAGCGATGGCTTGATTCAAAGCAAAGTCATCGCTGAATGGAGAGTTCCGGGCGAGCATCGGGTTCCAGCTCCGGGTCCTGGTGAGATTGTCCTCTTCGTTTCCTTTGTCCGCGCGGGATTTGCCTTCTCGCTTCCGCTTTCCTTCATCGGTTTCTTGGTTATTTCGGGATTAGTCTGAACCACCTAACCCCCAATGCCATTCTCCATATTTACATTTTTGTTCATCTTTGCGAAGCTTTCCTTGGAATCCTCCTTCTCTGTCTCTTTTTAGCGCTTTTCTTTTCGTGCTGAAACCTCAACCCCGCCGTGAAGAAACCAAAGTTCTTGGCGGTTCTGGGATTCAATTTCGTCGAGTCTCAAAATTAAGTTTTTGACTATGACCTGGTTGATTCTGTAAAAGATTGGCGTCTTAGAGTGGTTTCTGTTTTGTAATTTGATCCTTTCCTTGCCATTCATCCCGGATCGGTCCTGTGGTGAATGACCGATGGGACAAGAAGCTTGAATCGCTTTGCTAAGATTCAAGTGATTCACCACTCCTTGATAGGATTAGCATCTTTGAAACAAAGCAGGGTTTGACCGTCTTTGGTATTGTTTCGAGAGCTTTCTTCGTCGCTGGGTTCAGCCTTTGAAAGAGCGGGAGCATCTTGGCTTTGAGTATTCTGGGGCCGAGGATCCTTCACGCATGGTCCCAGCTCTTGAGCTGACCGGTGAGGAGGTACTCGGCGTCTCAAAAGATGCTAAAAGGAGTGAGCGTCATTCCTCCTGCATCACACGAGTTCTCGACCAACAACCCGCCCAAATTGTGAGTTGTCTCTCTTTTTGTTTGAGTACTTTATGCACTTTAGCTGCATCCGTTCTTGCTTAGCTTTTCTTTGTCTCGGTGTTTTATCCTTTTTCGCAGGAGCTTGGGCGGAACTTTGTCGACCCGGTCTCTCCTGATGTTTTCCCCTTAGCAGTATGAGACTAGGATAGACTTGCTAGAACTTCTGCAATTAGTAAGTCCCAAACCTCTACCGCCCTTCCTAGGGTTTCTTCCGGATTTGTTGATGTATATGAAGAATATGTTCCTCGTCTAGTCCCTCGCGGTCCTCGCAGTGTCCCGAAGAGGGGGCGAACGGATGGGTCTGCATCTGGCCTGCCTGTCTCCAAGAAGCCTCGCAAACCAAGTACTCTCTCAGGTACTCTAATTGTTGCTAGCATGCTCTTAGGTGAGCACATTTGATACTCTTTGTTCTTTTATTCCCTTGTTTCTCTCATGATCCGAGTACTTTTTGTCCTCTTTTCAGCAGGTGCTCTGGTTTCCCTGGCTGAGGAGGAAGAAGATGATGAAGTACCCCTCATCATGCGGCGGTGAGTTGTTTTTCATATTCCTGTTGCATTGAATTTCTCTTCTTTGTCTTGACTTTTAGTCTTGAACTTTTTGAAGTAATTGGAGGCCGAGTGTGAGTTCTCCCGAGGTTCCCGTGCCGACTTCTTCTGAAGCTCCGGTGTCGAGTTCTTTGGTAGCCCCGGCACCGAGCTCTACCGCTCCTCCAGTACGGAGTTCTTCCGCGTCTCCAGCCCCGACTCCTTCCGTGGCTCCGTTGTCGGCTATTCCGCTCTCGTCGCCGGGTGGCGGGGACGTTTTCACCGTCGTGGTTCCTCCTGCGAGGCCTTCTCTTGGCTTCGCGAAGAAGAAAGTGGTTGGGTGAGTAGATTCTAGCTTTATCTTTTTGGCTTCTATTTTCCTTCCTCTGGTTCTTATCGGTGCTTCCTTTTATCACTTTTCAGTGTTTCGTCTTCTCTCATTCCTTCATCGACTTCTTCTCTGCTTCCCGCCGTGCCAACGAGTCCCAAGCCTCAGGACTCACAGCATTCTATTGTTGAAGTTGCTGTGGGGGCTTCAGAGCTACCTGGCGAAGTTGCGGTCTTGACCGCTCCGGAGGTGACTGTGGCCGTCGCTACGGGTCCTTCTGAGGGTTTGACTCCAGCTTCCCTGGAGGTTTCTTTGGTCGTTCCTTCTTTGCCCCATCCGGCCTCTCCTTCCCCTTCTCTTGCATCCGACGGTCCTTCTTTTTCCGATGACGTGGTGCAACATTCGATGCCACCCATCGATTGTCCGGAGTTGACCGCAACTGAGGGAGCTTGTCGACCCTCGCGACTTCTTTTGGTGAAAAGCTCCGTGTAGGTTTTACCGCGTTCCTCTTTTTGCATGCTCGTTTTCTTACATCCTTATGCCTTGTTTTTTTCTTTACCTCTTTTGGCTCAGTCTTTCTCTCGTGATCATTACGCTTCTTTTTCTCATCTGAAAATGAGAGAAAGTTGTCTTCTGAGGTGGACGCTCTGAAAGCCGATCTCGACCTTCTCCGGGCTGAGTTGGAGACAGAGCGTCAAATGCACCAAAAGGAGGAGAAGACCCTTCGTGCCCGGGTAGTGGAGACGGAGACCATGGTGGAGTCTGCGAAGAATGAATGCAAAGGTGTCACGGGTTACTGCTGCTTTTTTCTGTAATTTGACTTCTTTTTTGTTGACTTGTTCTTGGGTGTCTTGTCTAGTTCTCCGAAATGAGAAGCGAAAGCTCTTGGAGAGTATCGATGAAATGAAGGCTCTTGTCCGCTCTAGTCATAATAAAATTTGAGGAGGTAATTACTCATGCTGAGGAAGAACTCGCCCTTGCTAAGCTGATTAGGCGTGGAGCTGATAGAGATCTTGTGCAGGCCCAAAAAACTATTGAAGGCTTGTCCGGGAAGCTGGCGACGGCTACTGAAAATTGGAACGTTTTGTGGAAATCTTTTCGTTCGATGGCGATGTTCTCCTGACTCAAAGATGATGGGCAACCTTGGGCGCAGATTCATTCCCCAGTTCACTCGCGTTTCAAGAGTTCACGAAGAAGTGTGCCCAAGTATGTACCAAGAATGTGCTAGCCAGTCCGGTCCTTGCTCCAGAGGCGCCTCTGTCCAAGATAGCAGAGGAAGCTGAAAGCCAAGAATACCTTGATGCCATTGAGAGGATGGAGCCTGAGGTCGAAGGTTTAGCCAGTAGGGTTGTAGATAGTCTAAATATTAACATTTCCCTTCCTAATGACAATGCCTGATCCGATTGACCAGCTTCTTGTAATATTACACTCCTCTTTGAATGAAGATTCTTTGTTTTCGTTGATGTATTCTTTGCCTGGGTGTAGTCGAAGTTACTTGACTTGCTGAGTATTTTGTCCCGTTTTCTTTTCTGCTCCATAAAACAACTCTGTGTGTTATCCTGACGAGACCCCTCGACTTGTCGAGTACTTTTCTTTTCTTCCTCTTTTGTGATCCGTTGAGTGCTTTGTCCACGCTGTGACTTGCTAGATGTAAATCTTTGTGTTGACACCGCGCTATGAAAAAATGACTCGGCATAGAATGTTGCCTTTTGAGTGGCGCTTGTACTTTTCTGAGGAAAAAGTATTCCTATCTGGATGTAGCCCCCGAGCCTCTTGCTTTTCGGAACGAAGAGCTGGAGGGTCTTTTTGAAGTTCAATTTTGGTTGACTAGTTTTGGGTGTTAGCTTTTAGCTACCCTCATCGGCGGGCTCAAGCGTTTTTTCAGCTATTTTGCTCTCGGCCGGGATGCTTAGGCATGTTTTCAGCCATTTTGCTTTTCGTTTCGGGTGTTAGCTTTTAGCTACCCTCATCGGCGGGCTCAAGCGTGTTTTCAGCTATTTTGCTCTCGGCCGGAATGCTCAGGCATGTTTTCAGCCATTTTGCTTTTCGTTTCGGGTGTTAGCTTTTAGCTACCCTCATCGGCGGGCTCAAGCGTGTTTTAGCTATTTTGCTCTCGTACGGATGCTCGTGCATGTTTTCACCATTTTGCTTTTTGTTTCGGAAAACAACTCGTTGGAAGTCATGACAAGACATGTCGTGGATGAATATCATCTTTATTGATCATGAATATGAACTAATACATATGTTGTCGAAGAATATCGTCTTTAAATCGATTGTGAATGTTGGTCCCTTGTGGCTTGCATATCTGTTTTATCTTGAGTTGTTTTCACGCCAGAATCTTCTTAGGTGGGCTGATGTGCCATGTATTGCTGACTTCTTTTCCATCTTCGGTTATTAACTTGTATGTGCCTGGTCCGGTGACTTTTGTGACAATGAACGGACCTTCCCATGGGCTGAGAAGCTTATGTCGTCCGTCAGTCTTTTGTATTCTTCTTAGCACTAAGTCTTCAACTTGTAGTGATCGAGGATGGGTACTCTTGTTGTAGTGCCGTCTTAAACCTTGTAGGTATCTGGCTGATTGTAGGGTAGCGTTTACTCTGACTTCTTCTGAGCTATCGAGTTCTAATCTTCTTGTGTGTTCTGCTTCTCCTTCGTCGTATTGTTCTATCTTTGGTGATGTCCAGATCAAGTCGGAGCGAGACGGCTGACCTCGACCTAAAACTAGGAAGAAGGGTGAGTGGCCTGTTGCTCTGCTTATTTGAGTTCGTAGCCCCCATACTACTTTTGGTAATTCTTCAATCCATTTGGACCCATAGTCCACTAGTTCTTTGTATAACCTTGGTTTTAATCCGGCTAGTATGAGTCCATTGGCCCTTTCTACTTGTCCGTTGGCTTCTGGATGTGCAATAGACGCATAGTCTATACTGAAACCACAGTCTTGTGCCCAGACTTCCAATTCAATTGATGGAACGTGGGAGCCTAGATCTGTGATGATTCGATTGGGCATGCCAAAGCGGTGCGTAATTTCTTGGATGAATTCGATTGCTTTGGTTGCGCTTGCCAGATTTCATGAGTGGTTTGTATTCAATCCACTTGGTGAACTTGTCGATTGCTACAAAGATGTACTCGAAGCCGCCCTTTGCTTTCTTCTGGGGTCCCACTTGATCCATTCAAAGAGGAAAAAAGGCCAAGCGGGTGGGATGCGAGATAAGATTGTGAGTCGGCACATGTGCTTGTCTTGCAAATATTTAGCAACCTTTGCATTTTCGACAAGTTCTTCTGCGTCTTTCAAAGCGGTTGGCCAATGAAATCCGGTCTGCGAAATGCTTTTCCAACCAAAGGTCCTTGAAGCGGCATGATTTCCGCATGACAACTTTGAGTGTATCTCGTCTAGGATCTCTTTGCCTTCTTCAAATGAAACACATTTCAGAGAGTACTCGATGATGCCGCTCTTCTGTAAAGTCTATCTCCTACTAAAACGTAGTTTTTGCTTCTGAACAACTTGGGTGGCTTCGCTTTATCTGTTGGTAATTTATTTTCTTTGATATAGTCGATGAAAACTTGGCTCCATGAGGTGTTGATTACCAAGATCTGAACGCCTTTAGCCTAAATTTCGTGAGTTGTCTCACCGGGTTGTTTGATAGAGGGAACGATAGCTCTTCTATAAATCGCCGGTGGAACCTTTGCTCTGTCGATCCGAGCTTGGCAAGGACATCTCTTTGCAATGTTGGAATCGCGCAGGGCGTGTAAAATTTCTAATCCTTGGAAATATTTTTCAAGTTTCCGTATTTCAAACATGAAAGAAGCACCCATGTTTTCTTTTGTGCAATCCCAATCTTTGTTTACTTGGTTGATGACTACTGTTGAATCGCCATATACGAGTAATCTCTTTATTCCGAGGGTAATTGCCACTCGTAGCCCGTGGATGAGGGCTTCATATTACGCTTCGTTATTTGTAGCTTGCCATAATATCGAAGGACGTGCTTGAGTTGTTTTCCTTACGGAGAAATGAGGAGAACGCTTTTGCACCGGCTCCGCCTAGTTTGAGCGACCCATCAAAGTACATCTTCCAATGGGTCAAGGATTGTATCTCGATAAAGGTCTTTGAATCTCATCCACTCGGCCACAAAATCGGCAAGGGCTTGAGATTTGATTGCTTTCCATGGGGTGAAGTCGATGTTAAGAGCTCCAAGTTCAATCGCCCACTTTGATATGCGTCCGTTGCATCTCTGTTGTGTAAGATGTCTCCGAGCGGGAAGTCTGTCACCACGGTAATCTTGTGGCTTTTGAAATAGTGGCGAAGCTTGCGTGAGGTGATAAGTAGGGCGTAGAGTAGTTTTTGTACATGCGGGTACCGGATTTTTGATTCAGATAATACTTCGCTGATGTAGTACACGGGTCATTGTACTTTATACACGCGTCCTTCTTCTTCTTCTTTTCTCGACTATTGTCGTGCTTTGACTCTGATAGTAGTCGCCGCAATGTATAGCATCATGTCTTCGCTCTTTCCTTGGGGTGTGAGAGAATTGGTGAGGATGTGAGATATGCCTTAAGTTTCTTGAAAGCTTAATTCGGCCTCCTTTGTCCATTCAAACTTGTCTGTCTTCTTTAGTAGTTTAAAGAAGGGTAACCCTTTTCGCCGAGTCTTGATATGAAATGGTTGAGGGCCGCCATGCATCCTGTTAGTTTCAGTACATCTTTGATACTTCTAGGTTGCCCCATTTACATTATAGCTCGAATTTGTTTGGTCTTGGCTTCAATCCTCACAATGACCGACCACCAAAAATCCAGTAGTTGCCTGAAGGAACTCCGAATACACATTTATTTGGGTTTAATTTCCATCTCCATCTCTTCAAGTTTTCAAATGTTTGCTCTAAATCTTCAATCATAGTGTCTGGGTTCTTTGTTTTCACCACTACATCATCCACGTATGCCTCCACATTCTTACCGATTTGTTCCCCAAGGCAAGTTTGGATAGCTCTTTGGTATGTGGCACCGGCGTTCTTTAGTCCAAACGACATGGTTTTGTAACAGTAAGCACCGAACGAAGTAATAAAAGATGTCTTGCTCTGGTCTTGTTCTTTTAATGCGATCTGGTGATACCCTGAATAGCAATCGAGAAAGGATAATAGTGCAGACCCCACTGTTGAGTCGACTATCTGGTCAATGCGTGGTAGCCCAAACGGATCTTTTGGGCAATGTTTGTTAAGATCCGTGTAGTCGACGCACATACGCCACTCGTCTGTGTTCTTCTTTTGCACAAGGACCGGGTTTGCTAGCCAGTCCGGATGAAGGATTTCTCTGATGAATCCGGCTACCATCAGTTTTGTGATTTCTTTTTTAATCGCTGCCTTTTTGTCGGGTGAGAATCGTCGTAGCCGTTGCTTTATAGGCTTGGAGTTTTCATTAACATCAATTCTATGCTCAGCCAACTCTCTTGGGACACCTGGCATGTCGACCGGCTTCCAAGCGAAGATATCTTTGTTGTCCCGAAGAAATTGGTGAGCGCGAGTTCCTATTTTGTCGAGAGGTGAGCAACCGATGGTTGTTTGTCTTGGAGGCATCGCCGGTGCCCAAATCGATTTGCTTGACGTCGGCTTCTTTTGGTGGTGTGATGATGTTTGGGCTTTTTAGCCAGGTATTTCTAATTCTTCTTGGCTCATCTCCGCAAAGAATTGTGGCTATTTCTTTTCTTCCATTGTCGGCTTGTGCTTTGGTCGCAATTTGGATTGCCTGAACGTTGCAGTCAAAAGCACGCTTCAAATCGCTTCGAAGAGAAAGGATACCGTTGGGTCCCGCATCTTAAGCAATAAGTACGGATAATGTGGTATTGCCATGAATTTTGCCGATCTTTGGGCGTCCGAGGATCGCATGATATGATGAATCGAAGTCTGCGACCTCAAATTTGATAAACTCTGTTCGATAGTTCGAAGGAGTTCCAAAAGTGACGAGTAAAGTAACTTGTCCGAGTGGCATGGCTGCTTTGCCGGGTACTATTCCGTAAAAAGGAGTGCTTGTTGGTGTAATCATCCCGGCGAGTTGTAGTCCCATCTTCCTTAGTGTTTCTGAAAAGATGATGTTGAGTCCAGCTCCCCCGTTGATTAGTACTTTGGTGACAGTCATACCGGCAATAGTTGGGTCTAAAACTAGTGGGTAATTGCCTGCGTTCCCTACGCTAGTCCATTGGTCTTCTCTTGAAAATTGGATTGGATATTGTGACCAATTGAGATATCTTGGTGTAGCCGGCTCTGCCGTCATGATAGTCTGTAGTGCTAGTTTTTCTTAACGTTTGCTTGTGCAATCTGGAGCCCCTGAGAAGATCACTGCTACCGTTCCCCTGGTTTTTGAAATCCTTTGTCCTCGTGGTTGTCTTCATCTTTCTTGAGATTGTCCTCTTTGGTGTTCTCCTTACTATCTTTTCTTGTGTATCGATCATTGAAAGTGTAGCAGTTTCCGATGGTGTGTCTCCCGTTAGGGTGTAATGGGCAACGTATGTTTTCAATGTCATCATATCTTCTGGGTTTGGAAAACTTCTTTGATTTGTCGGCCATTGCCACGGTATTGTCTGTCTACGCTTTCTTTCTTGATGTCTGCTATTTCGATGATTTTGCCTATCCGGGTTGTCTTGGTTGCTTCTATCCGGGAACCTTTCTCGTGTTTTTTCTTCTGCAGTAATCATTTTTTCTACTGTTCATCTGAATTCTTCATTGTTTCTTGGATTTTCTTTGTAGAAGTCTTGAAATTGCCACCTAGCCATGATTCCATGAGAGAAAGCTTCAATTACTTCTCGTTCGGTGATGTCATGCACTTGAGCCCGCAGTTCACCGAATCGTCGATAGTAATTTCTGAGACTTTCGCCCCCCTTTTGCTTGAGTCCTTTCAGTTCTGCATGAGTGATCGGGTGTGTGATGATACCCGCGAAATTTTCATAGAAAGCTCTTTGCAAGTCTTCCCAAGTTCTGATCGATCCTGGGTTCAATTTATCGAACCATTGGAGGGGCATTGCTTCCAGTGCCATGGGAAAGAACAAGGTTTTGATATCATCGTCTCCTCCAGCTAGTTCAATTGATTGTGAATATATTCTGAGCCATTGTCTTGGTTTGGTTTTGCCATCATACTTAGAGTGGTTAGACGGTTTGAATTTGTGAGGTAATCGTACTGATGCCAACCTGTTTGCAAAACAGGGGAATCTGTCATGCGTTCCGGCTTCCTTGAATTCGGATTCGGCTCCTTCTTCTGGCCAAGTGTTGTTTTGATGGGAATAAGTCTGTGAGGCTGTTTGGGTAGGCACTCTACTCCTGGTCTTCCTTGGTTGTTCAAATTGGTGGCCCCGACTATGTTCCCTCCTACTTTCTCCGTTATGGCTTCCGCCTGGCCCAAGTCTTTCAAAAGCGGACTTTCTTTGATTTTGATCTTCTTGCCTGCGGGTTGTTGATCTGGCGGGTAGTCTTGATCGGGCTCTCTCTTCATGCATTCTTGGGATCGTCGACCGGAGCAAGTCCTGGAGCTGTTCGTACTTCTCTCCGTGATGTGAAGTTGCCCTGAGTTCTTCTAATGCTTCTCGAATCTTATCGTAAGGCGTATTCACTGTGCGTCTTTCTTCGGCTTCTTGTTGTGATTTTCTTTTGTCGTATTCAGCCAACTCTGACTTGTATCTGGTCTAGGCTTCTCTACGCTGTCGAGCGTGGTGTTGGCGCCCTTGCTTCAACTTGTTTTTCCTTTCTCTAGCCTGTCTCTGACTCTCGGTTTCTCCATCGTAGCCCTGGGCAAAGGGTGATATGTTGGACTCTGATTCATCTGATGACCTGACATCGGGTGCTTCTGGGGGATTTAATGGTGACCGAGGACGTCAAACCATGAGCACCTCCCATGCGTGAGCCGTTCCGTTATTGGTATTAGTTTTCATACTGTCGGAGTTGCTGATGACTTCAGTATGCGCCTCGACGTCGTAGATCGAGTCTCCTTCTTGGTAAGGTAGGATAGCTGTTGTTGTTGTGCCGACTAGTTGGGTTCCGCTATCCTCAGGAATAGATCCTGGCCAGTGGATGATACAGTCTTGCGATGTTATCGTTAGTACGAGACCCTCCTGAGCTCCTGTCAGTGGTATCCCAAGTGTTGGATTGAAAGACCTTTCGAACTGTCCCTGATAGGATTTTGTCATGTTGTCGAGCCCAAATGGAAAAGAACTCGGCCTTTTGAAAGAACTCTGAGGATAATCCGAGTTGTTTTGGGTTGTGCTCTGGAATCTTGCCAAAAAAGAACTCGATTTCTTGAAAGCACTCGAATAAGACTTCATCTCGGATACGGAGCTTGAATTCGAGTCGGATGCGTGTAGCCGTGGAATCTTATTCGAATCGGGTATTATGGGCTGCGCGAATCTTCTGGTGAGCTGATCCGTCGTAGTTGTCGAAATAGGAAATTCTTCATGATGATCCGGATCTTTGAGGAGATGGCTTTGAAGCTTGCCGTAGTTGTCCGCCTCGCAGATCCATGAGCCGAAAATGAAAATCGATCCCGTCAGGAAGATCATGTTATCGAGGTCCATCGAGCTCTCGGAGGCAAAGTCGCCGAAAGCCCCTACCTGGCGCGCCAGCTGTCAGTGTTTCACCACCGATAGCCTGCCTCGGGGGTACCCGGGGCAATGTTGTTCGGGCTTCGGCGTATGCTGAACTCGATGGTAAACGCAAGAGACAGTCGATTTATCCTGGTTCAGGCCCTCGATCATAGATCGAGTAACGACCCTACGTCCAGTCGGCGTTTGCCTTTGCGTTGGATTGATTATGAAGTGTTATGTTGTACCATTGTTCTCCCTTTCAGGAGCCCTGCCCTCCTTTATATTGTCAGGAGGCCAGAGTCCTAGTCGGTTTACAATGAGATTTCCTAGTAGGATTACTTAATAGTTCTACTATTAAGATTACATGGGAAGAATCCTAGTTGAACTAGATCTTTTATCTCTCTTGCGGGGTATCCTGTGGGTCCCGCATCGGCAGGTCTACCTATGTCGGAGTCTAGGAGGGGTTTGCAGCGGTGCGCCATGGATCATCGAGGTGTCTTGGAGCCAAAGAAACCTAGGCATCGTTTGGCCGCTCTGTTCTAACACTCTATGTGTTAGACGGTGTTGGCTTGGACCGGCCTCCCCAGGTGAGACCTCCTAGAGTCTTCTTGGTGGCGAAGGAGATCAACTTTGGGTGCTGACCCGTGGGCCCGGAAGCCCCTGAGCCCTCGGAGGCCGCGGGAAGCTTTGTCTTCTTGTGTCATGCTCCGGATGTGACCCTGTTGGAGGAGCGGTTGGCAGGGGCACGCCTAGGGAGCGACGCTAGGGATCCCCCGGGCATCGGTAGCCTAGGGCTCATCTTCTTGTGCTTCAACCTTGGATGGCATCATTAGCCAGGCAGGAAGCCCCCGAGCCCTAGGCGGAAGCTGTGGTCGAGTTAGGCTTGGCCGGGTCTTTTTGCCAGAGGGTGCGCGTGAGCGTGCCCGATGGGCATAGCCCTTGAGTCCCTGGGCAATCCTGTAGGGGTCGGTCAGAGGGTCTTCTTCATTCAGGAACCATTGGACCCAAGGCTTAACATACATGTATGTTAGGATCTCATCAGGAGCCCCCGAGAATAATGTGGCATCACCTGGTGTGATGGCGACAAAGGGCTGAATTTGATCTTCTAGTGACTGAACCCTCCTTGGCGGGGACGGCTTCCGCTAGCGAGAGTGTTGTGCCCTGCTTGGGGCATTCTTCTCTAGTGTGATGGATGGTGCTCGGCTGTTGAGGCTAAGCGAAGATGATGCTAATCCCTTCGCGAGTCCATGTCACATGGGTCTTCGACTTGAGCAAGAGCTCGGTGGACTTGTCTGGGAGTCGCCGACTGTACTCCTAGGGGTTCCCTCCTTTCTGATAAGGGCCTACCGTGGGCCAGGTGATCAAGAGCGCTGGGCTCTAGCTCGGGGCCATCTGATCATCTAGAGCTCCACGCCCTTCTGAGGGCTGTGATAACAGGTCTTGGTCCTCTCAAGTCAGCCTTCTAGGACCGACCCTCTACAGCCATAGATCGGGGAAGTGGGAGCACGCCGATATTTGGATGGAGGCCCTCGTTGGGCCCACTACTCAGCGGCTCCTGACCCAACTCTGGGGAGTTGGTTGGTTTTTGGGGGATGCGCCACCCAAGCGCCCGTTGATCAGGGGGGTCTAGCTACGCCATCTAGGGATCCGGCGTAGCCCCTAAGGCCATTGTGGGGCCTCCTTGCCAGCGAAGGGGGTGGCTTCTAGGCGTGTCCCATCCACTGATGCCTTGCGTAGGCGATGGCGTCTGGGCCGTCGTGCCTGGTGGAGAAATCATGACGCACGCCCCCTTGTGCCATCCTGTCTCATCTGGGAGATGGGACATCGGGGCCACATGGAGCAAATCCAGTGGAGGAGGAGCTATGGCACTTGGTATGCATGGATCCGAGCCATCGATGATA
Source organism: Miscanthus lutarioriparius (assembly GCA_904845875.1). Classification (NCBI taxonomy): domain Eukaryota; kingdom Viridiplantae; phylum Streptophyta; class Magnoliopsida; order Poales; family Poaceae; genus Miscanthus; species Miscanthus lutarioriparius. Next base: position 43,072,564 of record CAJGYO010000006.1, read on the forward strand.
GCCGGTGGGCCTGGGAGGAGGCGGATCCCCCAAGTCCCATGAGGAGGCGTGCATGGAGTGGGCGGGGCATGCGGGAGAAAGTGGAGCGGGGATTTGACTCATTGTCAATGGTTCCCTGACTCCACCTTTACTGCATGGCCATCATAACGCAACCGCCCAGAGGCATGCTGTGGGGATCGAAGGGATGCCTAGCCAGTTCCCCAGGTCCTTTTTAGCTGCTGATGGCTGATTGGAGGGCCTAGGGCCGCTCATAGTGCACCACCTTTGGCTATAAAGGGAGGCCCTTAGGGGACACGGTGTCTTCAATCCCTTCCTCCGACCTCCTCTCTTCTTCTTCCTCAGATCCATCTTCTTCGGCGGTGGTGGCGGTGGAGATGAAGTGCGATGCTTCCCTCTGAGTGAGCTTGGTGTTGTCCGTCTTCGAGGGTGGAAGGACTCTAGTGAACCACGGGGCACAGACCGAGGCACCTGGGCCTATGATCTGGTAGCTCGCCATTAGTGCAGCGCTGTACCCACATCAACGCAGGGCAGTGGGTTGCTGGGCCTATGGTCCTGCATCACCTCCGTAGCTTCATCACCGGAGGAGGTGGCGTCGAGGGCGAGGTGGCGCCACGTGGACACCGATAGGCTCCTGGCCACCTATAGGGCTTGGGAACGCCCGGGCTTCTTGCTGCAGTGTTCCGGTCCTATAGTCAGGCTAGGCGTGGTGCTCTCTAGAAGGCTTGGGTTGCTATGGATAGCGTCTATCTCCAAGCAGTGGCTTGGAGATTTTAGCCTGTTCATAGTGCGCTCTGCCCCTCCCGCGAGTAGATTGCCAAGCTTCTAGGCTTAGGGCCCCGACCTCCCCCTTTAGTCTCAATGAAGACCGACCTTTAGGGAAGGTAGGGTCACTTGCATGGCCGGTCTCCAGTGGGCTTTCCTTGGTGCCCAGCCGTGGCGCCGGTACTTTGCATCCGGTAGTAGTTTTTGCCACCATATATTGTAATTGGGTCATTCCCAATTGATGAAATGAAATTACTTTCGTGTGTAATCCCATTTTGCTCTTGAGTCGCGCTTAGAGACTTGATCCCTCATTAGGCTAGGCTGTTACGATGATGGCCTCATTGGACAAGATCACCACGCCCATGCTACTGGTGGGTAAGTCCATGAGAACCCTAGGTTTATGGTTGTTCCATGCCCTGATCATGTTCCCTAGTAGGAAGATCCTTAGCTTCCTGACCGAGCCACTCATATAGTTCTTGAGCCTGTCTATCGGTGCTCAGGGGCTCACTGCCTCCCTTGTTGGGTCACCACAAGCGGCTCGAGGCCGATACTTGGACATCACTCGTTTGACGGTCGGGGCGCTTCTGAGCATCCCGGCTACAGCCACGTGGGCTCATCTCCTGAGCATTCCTCACACTTTTAGTTGCTTAGGGTGACCATGAAGCCCAATGGGCTAGCCTTGAACCCTCAGCGATGCCCCTTCTAGGGTGCTCTCGAACCAGCATGTGGTGGCATGGAATGATCCAATGAAGGATCATGACATAGGAAGAAATCTGCAAATAAAATGGAATGGACACAAGAGAGGGGAAAGAGGACATAGCTGGTAACGCTATGGCTGGAGCCGCTCCATTAGCGCCTTCTGATCTCTTGCCTACTCCTCCTGCTTTGTCCACTCGTCCTTGCCTCACTCAATGGCCTTCTGTAGCGGTCCTCCTTCTAAAAAGGTCAGCAAGTGGTTAGCTCAGTTGATACTCTGGTGCAACCGAGCCTTCGTTGGGATGGCTCAGGTCAAGGAAGACAGCGAATAGAGTAGATAGAGGTAAGTGAAGCAAAAGGGTCGGGGGGTCGGGACTTATCTTGGTTTTTGTTGTTGGAGAGGTAGGCCGGCGAGGGAGGTCGACAGGCGGGCCTTGGCTCGGGAGGCGTCACTTCTGGGTGGATGGCTCGGCGATGGCCTTCCCTCATGGGGAAAGGTTGGAACTCACCTTGATTGGGTTAGCCCCTTATGGAGAGCTAAGCGCCTAGGTGGAGGGTCCAGCCGAGGCACCGCTGCCGCTAGAGGTCTTGATCGCCTTGTCGATGCTCGATCGGTCGAGCACCACCACCGTCTTGGATGCTTCCTCCATCGACACCCTCCTAGTGTTGTGGCCAGGGCCATTAGGAGCATAGGGGGTGACAAGCACAGCCGCTTGGGTGACACAATCTTGCTTATAGTAGGCTTGCTTGAAGCTGCCCTCGACGGTGATGACCCCCTTCAGGCTGGGCATCTTGAGCTTGAGGTAGACGTAGTTGGGGATGGCCATAAACTTGGTGAAGCACGATCGATTGAGGAGGGCGTGGTAGACACTAGAGAAGTCAATGACCTTGAAGGTGAGTGGTTCCTTGCATAAGTTGTCTGGCTGGCCAAAGGTGACGTTGAGCCGGATGGGCTCGAGGGTTACGACTTCCTTCCCTGACATAATCCCATAGAATGGTGCCTTGCTAGGGCGTAGGCTGCTCCAAGGGATGCCTATCTTGTTGAGGGTGCTGGCATAGAGTATGTTGAGGCCACTGCCTCTGTCCATTAGCACCTTGGTGAGGCATGTGGTGCCCTTGATTGGGTTGACCACGAGTGGGAAGCGCCCTGGATGGGGGACACAATCAGGATGGTCTTCTTGGTTGAAGGTGATTACCATCTGGGACCACCGGAGCTGCATCAGGGTGGTCAGGGTGTGGATGATGTTCACCTCTTGCTCTGTGATGCGATGTTGCTAGTGGGATTCATATGCCTAGGAGCCCTTGAAGATCATGAGGCAATGCTTGGCCTCGAGGAACTCGTTGTCTTCCTCTTAAGCACCATCCGCTGGCTCGTTGGCCTTCGGAGTAGGCTTCTAGGCCTTTCCCTATTGGCCGAGGGTGCTACGGATGTAGCCCTTCATGGTAGCACAATCCTTGAGAAGATGCTTCGCCTGCCCCACGTGGAATGGGCAGGGGGACTCGAGTGCCTTCTCGAAGTGTTCTAGGCATGCAGTGCACCCGCGGGGCTGAGGTCTGGCAGTGCGGTCAGCCGTGGTGACCATCTCCTCCCCGTGGCGCTTCTAGTCCTTGTTCCACCTATCACGATGTCGCTGGGACATGGTAGGATCATCGGCGCCATCACCAACACTGAGGTGGCCGATGGCCTTGGCTTTCCCGCTGAAGTTGGCCTGGACGGCCTCCTCGCCAGTGGAGTACTGGGTGGCGATGTCTAGGAGCTCTCGCGTTGTGCACGGGGTCTCGCAGTTGAGCACGTGGATGAGCACCTCATAGGTCGTGCCACTGATGAAGGCGTTGATCATGCCGGCGTTGGTGATATTTGGGAGCTCATTGTGATTCTTGGAGAAGTGCTGAATGTACTCTTGGAGGGTCTCGTTAGCCCTCTGCTTACAGTTACAGAGGTCCTAGGAGTTCCCTATGCGGGTTTAGGTACCCTGGAAGTGGCCGATGAAGACTGCATGGAGATCACCCTAGCAGTGGATGCTGCCAGGCTCGAGCTGCTCGAGCCAAGCTCTGGTTGAGCTTGACAGAAGCAGAGGGAGGTACTAAATGACGAAGTCATCATCTGACCCCCGGCCTTCATGGTGAGACGGTAGTCCTCGAGCCAGTGGTCCAGGTTGGTCTCACCATCGTACTTGGAGATGTGCATCGGTGGCCGGAAGCACATAGGGTAGGGGGGTGCTCGGATCGATGCCCCGAACACCAGGGGGCTAGAGTGATCCGGGATGGGCCCCCCGCCCTATCGTTCAGGGGTATGGGACTACGCCTGAGTGTGGCGCTTGGCCTCAATGGTGTCGTGAATGTCACAGTCGTCGCTAATTCGGTGCTGCAAAGGGGGACATTGAGGAGAAAGGTCATGCCTTCACTCCTACCGAGGCTTGGCACTCTAGGTCCATGGCTAGTTAGAGCTATTGCCAGAGGTGTTGCCACTACTCCCTACCACCTGCAGGGTGTGAGCATCGGAGCGCCCCCCGTTGGCGGTGGCCATCGTCTAGGATGACTGGGAGAGCGCAGCGTGGCACCGAGAGGCTGAACTCTCGACCTGCTACTTGAGGGAAATGCAGAGGAGCCATTTTGCCTTGTTTAGCTGCTCGTTGGTCTTTGGGTCTGGCGTGTCAGAGATGTCTTCTAGGTGGCAAGCGGCGGCCGCCATGTTGTATGCCATGCAGGAGAAGCAGAGGCCACCGGGAGCCCTCATACGGGCATCGTCGTCATCATCGAGAGGGTACGTGGTTTGTTGCTGTGCAAAGTCCTACCTTTGGCGCTTGAGCTCTGCCTCGACGGCCTCCAAGTCCACTTGCTGAGTGCGCAAGTGGTCTGCCTTCTCTTGAAGGTAGGCCGTGCAGCTACAATGACTCTGGTCCAACGGTGCCTCCTCAACAAGATCATCACCGTTGATGTGGTAGCACATGCGTGGTGGGGTGTCATAGTTGATGTCGTTGGAGTCATACTCTAGTCCATTCCCTGAGAGGACCTCGAGGAAGGCACAGAGTGAGGGGACGTCAATCCCTACCGTGCCAGAGAGGATGACATTCCATGGTGCCTCACGACTGATGAGGTGCTCTAGCTCTAGCCGGAAGGATGCTGCCCTATTCTGTATCCCGAAAGGTAGGTCTAGGAGGTAGTACCACAAGTGATCATGCATTGGGAGCACCTCACCGGTGGTGATCTAGTGGTGGACATTGGCTAGCATGTAGAACATCTAGTGACGGTCCGACATGGTGGGGTTTGGGCCCAGATTGTGCTGGATCTAACAGGCTAGAACCTCAAGATCTGCTCCCAAGAGTCCTAGCGGAGGAATTAGCGCTAGGGGCTTATTGCCCGCCGGTGTAGCCCCATGAAGTGGACAAAGCTCGCCGTAGTAGTCGGCGATGTAGGCTAGGCTCCCAAAGTTGAGGACCTAGCCTGGAGCGAAGGCATCGGCCATGATGGAGAACTCACTAGGGAAGCAAACACCACTGTCTGTGGGTGGCGCCACTTGCTCCGGCGATGAGGCAGGTGGCTCCAGCCACCGTAGAGCTAGAATCACACTTGATGCTGCACCCTACCTAGTGCGCTAGCTATCACAGGGTCGAAACCACAGCAAGCATGTTGTTTGAGTCAGTGTTAGAGTACGGGGTCTTCGGTGGCTTAGGTGGACTCAGGAACACAAGAATCACGCGGAGAAGACACAATGGTTTATCTTGGATCAGGCCAATTTAGTCCCTACGTCCAGCAGCTGATGATCCTTATACTCAAGAGCACCCAAAATCTGGGGGGTTACAATAGAGTGTAAATGAAGAGAGTTTGGTAGGGGGGTTAGCTCGGTGCTAATCCTAAGGTTGCCTCACTGCCGATGGAGTCTCCCCCTCGTCGGAAAGGAAGGGGACGATGAGATGCGGTGGAGGAGGGGTCTCGGTGCCCCTCTCTAGGTTGCCTTGCTCTCAGTGCAAAGCAGAGGCAGATGAAATAGAATGGAGTGTCTGGTGATCGAGTCGGGATCCTCCCCCCTCTAGGTCTAACCTTATCCCTTATATAATGAGATAGGTCAGGTACAAGGTAGTTTGAGGGTTCTAGTCTATGGTCTACATGTGCTGGAGTCTAGGAGGGGCTTGTAGCGGTGCGCCATGGACTGTCGAGGTGTCTTGGAGCCAAAGAAGCCTAGGCATCGTCTGACTGCTCTATTCTAACACTATGCGTGTTAGATGGTGTCGGCTTGGACCGGCCTCCCTAGGTGAGACCTTCTGGAGTCTTCTTGGTGGCGAAGGAGGTCGGCTCCAGGGGCTGATGCCTGGGCCCATAAGCCCCCGAGCCCTAGAGGCCATAGGAAGCTTTGTCTTCTTGTGTTATGCCCCAGACCTTGGCTGGCATCGTTAGCTAGGTAGGAGCCAAGGGCCAGGGCCGGAGGTGCCATAGATCAGGAGTCCAAGGCTCAGGGAAGTCCCTGAGCCTTAGGCGGAAGCTGTGGTTGAGTCAGGCTCGGCTAGGTCTCTTTGCTAGAGGGTGCGCATGAGCATGCCTGATGGGCATAGCCCCCAAGCCCCCGGGTGATCCTACTTCTTCGTTCAGAAACCATTGGACCCGAGGCTTAACTTACCTATATGTTAGGTTCTCGTCACTAACCTTCAAGGATCCAAGCAAGTTTATGTACCTAAAAAGAATCGATCTTCTTTTGTAGGTCAATTACAAAGCTAGAGGAAAGCATTGGGTTCTTGATAGTGGGTGCACTCAACACATGACCGGTGATGCAAGAATGTTAAACTCTATCAACACCAATGATAGCAATGGCTATGATAGTATCACATTTGGTGACAATGGCAAAGGCAAGGTCAAAAGGCTTGGTAAGATTATAATATCCAGTGACTTGAGCCTATCCAATGTGTTGCTAGTTGAGAGCTTGAACTTCAATTTGCAATCCATGGTTCAATTGTGTGATCTTGGATTCAAAGGCATATTTGGAGTTGATGATGTCGAGATCATAAGTGTAGATGGCTCTAATTTGATCTTCAAAGGCTTTAGATATGAGAATCTTTACTTGGTTGATTTCAATGCTAGTGAAGCTCAATTGTTAATATGCTTGTTCATAAAGTCAAGTATGGGTTGGTTATGGCATAGAAGGCTTGGTCATGTTGGAATGAAACAATTAAATAGATTGGTTAAGCATGATCTAGTTAGAGGCTTAAAAGATGTGGTATTTGAGAAGGATAAGCTTTGTATCTCTTGTCAAGCCGGCAAACAAGTTGGAAACACCCATCCTAAGAAGAGCATAATGAGCACTAGCAAAGCATTTGAGTTATTGCACATGAACTTGTTTGGGCTAACATAATATACTAGTATTAGTGGAAACAAATATGACTTTGTGATAGTGGATGACTATACAAGATACACTTGGCCATTCTTTCTAGTGGACAAAAGTGATGCGTTTGCAACACTCAAATCATTTGTCAAGGGCATACACAATGAATTTGAAACAACCATCAAGAGAGTTAGAAGTGACATTGGTAGTGAGTTTAAGAATACTAGAATTGATGAGTTGTGTGATGAATTTGGAATTAGACATCAATTCTCGGCCAAGTACACTCCATAATAAAATGGCCTTGTTGAGAGGAAGAATAGAACACTTATTGACATGGCAAGGTCTATGTTTAGTGAGTACAATGTGAGTCAATCTTTTTGGGCCAAAGCAATCAACACGGCTTGCTATTATAGCAATCGCCTCTATTGTCACCCATTGAAAGAGAAGACACCTTATGAGCTCTTGAATGGTAGAAAGCCCAACATTGCATACTTTCAGGTATTTGGTTACAAATGCTACATTTTGAAGAAAGGCACTAGATTGAGCAAGTTTGACAAGAAGTGTGATGAAGGATTCTTGGTTGGTTACTCTACTACTAGCAAAACATATAGAGTTTGGAATTTGGCAAGTGGTACTCTTGAAGAAGTTCATGATGTGGAATGTGATGAAACCAAGGGTTCCCAAGATGAGAATGAGAATCTTGATGATGTTAGAGGCATTAAAGTTTTAAATGCCATGAAGAATATGGATGTTGGTGAATTGAGGCCTAGGCAAGTGAATGATGAAGAATATGATCAAGTGCAAGTGCTCTCTAACTCAAATGATCAAGTTGATACAAATTAATCAAGTACAAGTGGCTCTCATGGCAATGTGCAAGATCAAGTGGCTAGCTCATCATCTCAAGTGGATCAATCAACTAGTCAAGCAAGTGCAAGCAACAATATTCCAATACTCCAACCAATAAATATTGCAAGGGATCATCCATTGGACACTATAATTGGGGATATTTCTAGAGGTGTACAAACAAGATCAAGATTAGCATCATTTTATGAGCACTTCTTATTTGTATCATCCATTGAACCAAAGAAGATAGAAGAAGCATTGAAGGATGTCGATTGGGTGAATGCTATGCATGAAGAGTTGAATAACTTTACAATAAATCAAGTATGGGAGTTAGTTGAGAGACCAAAGAAGCACAATATGATTGAAACCAAATGGGTCTATAGAAACAAGTAAGATCAAGATGGGATAGTAGTAAGGAACAAAGCAAGATTGGTAGCATAATGTTACACTCGAGGTGAAGGTCTTGACTTTGGAGAAACATATGCCCCGGTTGCTAGATTGGAAGCAATTAGAATATTGCTAGCCTATGCTTGTGCCCACAACATCAAGGTATATCAAATGGATATTAAGAGTGCATTTCTCAATGGCTGCATCAATGAAGAAGTTTATGTTGAGCAACCTCCCTATTTTGAAGATGACAAGAAGCCCGACCATGTGTACAAGTTGAAGAAGGCATTGTATGGCTTGAAGCAAGCACCTAGAGCATGGTATGAGAGGTTGAGGGACTTCATACTCTCTAAAGGGTTTACAATGGGCAAGGTTGACACCACTTTTTTCACCAAGAAGATTGGTGAGGACTTATTTGTGTTGCAAATCTATGTTGATGACATCATTTTTTGATCAACCAATCAAGACTTTTGTGAAGGGTTTGGGAAGATGATGGCTAATGAGTTTGAGATGTCCATGATTGGAGAGTTGAGTTACTTCCTTAGTCTTCAAATCAAGCAATTGAAGAATGATACATTTGTGAGTCAAGGAAAGTACATCAAAGACATGTTCAAGAAGTTTGGCATGAATGAAGCAAAGGCTATTAGTACACCAATGGGAACAAATGTCAATTTGGATAGTGATGCAAGTGGTAACATGGTGGATCAAAAGTTGTATCGCTCTATGATTGGAAGCCTACTCTATGTGACCGCATCAAGGCCGAATGTCATGTTTAGTGTGTGCATGTGTGCAAGATTTCAAGCCTCACCAAGAGAAAGTCATTTGGAGGCTACAAAGAGAATATTGATGTACTTGAAGCATACACAAAATGTTGGTTTATGGTATCCTAAAGGAGCAAAGTTTGAGTTAGTTAGATATTCGGACTCTGATTATGCGGGATGCAAGGTTGGAAGGAAGAGCACCTCGGGGTCATGTTAACTATTGGGAAGATCACTTGTTTTATGATCATCAAAGAAGCAAAATAGTGTTGCATTATCTACTGCCAAAGCCGAATACATATCCGCCGGTAGTTGTTGTGCACAAATTCTTTGGATAAAGGCCACCTTGAATAACTTTTGAATAAAGTTCAAGAAAGTGCCATTGCTATGTGACAATGATAGTGCAATCAAGCTAACCAACAATCCGGTTAACCATGCAAGAACAAAGCACATTGATGTCCACCACCATTTCATAAGAGATCATCAACAAAAATGGGACATTTCAATTGAGAGTGTGGGCACCAAAGATCGACTTGCCGACATATTCACCAAGCCATTAGATGAGAAAAGGCTTTGCAAGCTAAGGAATAAGTTGAACATATTGGATTTCTCAAATATGTGTTGATGCACCCCCACTTATATGACATGCCTCTCCTTCGAGCAATCCAAGGTAAAAGTTGATTGGCATGCATACATCCTTTGTTAAGGACTTATTTAGTGCATCTAGTCATTTCTCATGTTTTATAGGCTCATTCATGAAAATCAAATGAATTTTATGCTTGTTGGTACCACTATTGCTTCTATGCTTGACATGATCTAGTGGTAGCATATGACCTGTTTGTGGGCTTTTGAACCTAGTGTTTGATCTAGAAAATGAGCTATAAGTGTTTAACTCAACATGGTCAAGATAACCCTTGAAATGAGGTGTGAAGAAGCTTGCCCTTAAATCAAACCGAGTTAACACTACTAGGAATATCCACTTCTACGGTGATCAGCTTTTGTCACTGAAGGAGCCAAATTCGTCATAATTTTAGTTTTATGACGAATGTATGACAAAAACGGTTTGTCATAGAAGTCACATCATTCTTTAACTTCTATGATGATTTTAGAAATTTGTCATAGATATGGATAGATCTATGACGAAAATTGAATGTCATAGAACTGCTTTGGCATGTGTGGCAGGGGGCATCCACGATGGTGGTTTCTTTCATTGGAGATGCTTTCCATGTGTAACTGCTATAGCCGATTGCATTGGAGATGGTTCTGGTACGTGTCACCTTGTTATTGGACAACATGGCCATCTCTGGTTCTTGCATGTTTTAGGTTCTTAATGGACCACGTGTTGGGCTCCTGTTGTTTCACATGTCTATTTTCTATTGGCACACGTGTCGTATTGTGGTTGGGTCACGTATCATTTCTTCATTGGACCATGTGTCATATTTTTATTGGTCCACATGGCTGTTTTGTATTCGACCATGTGTCACGGTACTGTTCGTCCACGTTTCATTTTTTGATTTGGCCACGTGGCTTGATGGCTTCCTTCCACGTGTTGGATTTTTATTAGCCCACGTGTCGTGACATGGCTATTTCACGTGTCATGCATAGGTTCATCCACGTGTCGCATTTTTGTCTGATCACGTGGCCTGCCCAGGTTCTACCACGTGCCCAACAATCAATTCCTCATAAAAGTAATTCAAGATCATCACTGCTGCACAGATTGACTACATAATTATTCAACGATGTCTACATAATTATTCAGCATGACTATCAAATACAACAAATTACTATTTACACATCAACCACAACCGCTGACAGTTTCACCACATCAAACCAGCACATGAGTACACACATCAAACCACAAATGTTCACTGCATCAAGCCAATAGAGTTCACGACTGAGAGTTACCAGAAGAAGAGCTAAAGCGCATGATATCCTCACGTAGCTTATTGTACTCCTCCTGTTGCTGTATCTTGAACTCCTTAAACTCCCTTTTAGTCATTTCTATCTTCCTCTTCAGTCATCCACATGTTCAACAAGGTTAGCGGAACTTTTCTATTTAGCAACAAGCTATTTCCAAAGCATTCTTTCCACCGATGTCTCTGTTCTGGCGGAGCTTGTCAGGATACCAGCATTCTTTAAAAAAAGGATGTTGCTGCTGACCTGGTAGTGGATCTTGCCATGGGAGAGGCAAAGGATCATGGGAACAACATCGGCACATGTCATTGGTTCGTGCCCATTAGCAACAGGTTTTGCTCGTATAGTTTCCATAGCTTCCTATGAAATTCAAGCAGTAAACATTAGGTTACAGATAGTGGAAGAGGACTTTAATTGAAAACCCAAGAGATTAGTTCATAACAAGTAACGCAGGCTTCATATTGATATGGATTACAGGCTGTTTTGATCTTGCCACACATAGCCACACTATGGCGAGTTGTGGCAGTGGCGGGGTTTTCGTCCGCCACACTCTTGTGGCTCATTCTCTACTGAGTAAAGCTGTGGTAGCCTCATTTAAGTTAGCAACCAAATAGCTGCTCTAGTTCCCTAGTGAGCCACAGTTTGTGGCATGGCGGCCAATGGCCCTCAACCAAACACCCTCTATATGAGCACAATGCACAGGTACTGATATGGATTACTTACTGCAAAATTCAAGCAGTAAATAATATGTTACAGATATGGATTACATAAGCACAATGCACAGGTATTGCCACTTCAAAATTAAATGATGATGCCAAATTTAGGGCCCCTTTGGTTTATAAGATTTCCAAAGAAAAAATGTAGGAATCAGTAATCCTATGGAATCAGCACCATATAGGCCTTGGGTTCACAGGAAGAAATGGTGGAAGTAAAACCATAGGAAAGTTTCCTATCTTTCAACTTTCATAGGAAAAACAGAGGAAAAAAACATTTAGTGAAACCTCATTGTATTGGTTTCCTATGTTTTTCCTGTACAAAACCAAACATGTAACACCCCGGGTGTTTAAATATCAAAAACATGACATGTCATCATATGCATTGCAAGGCATTGGTCATATTGCAAACTTTGATATGCATTCACTAAAACAAGTTTACATTTATGTTATAAGTGTTGCTTGGTGTTGTTTGAATCAAGTTCGAAGTCTTTGTATTGGTTTGAAATTCCGAAAACCCTGATTTTCAATATTTAAATCCTACCCTGAAAACCCATTTCAAAATCGAAGTACATTTTGGGGTTAAGCTTAAAAGCAAAAGTGTAGATCTTGTCAAGTTATACAAAGTTTATTTTTGGAGTTTTCCAAGTTGTTTAGTAAAATTTGAAGTTATTTGAAAAGGCGAAATTCCTTAAATGTCCCCTTTTCGAATTCAAATTTGCATTTCAAAATGTAGACCGAATTAGGGGGTGGTTATAAAAGAAAAGTTGTAGAACTTTTGATTTTTAACAACTTTTATTTTTGGAGATTTTTGAGTTGTTACAAAAATTTGGGAGTAATTTGAGTTTCAAACTGGATGGCAATTCTGTAATTTTGATGAACAGTGTTCACCGCTCTTGCTACATGGCCAGCGACCGTCTTCGGTGTTCCAGGCGCGCCCGTGGCGGCCTTGGCTTCGCGCTGGCGCGGGAAAGACTCCGCCGTGGCTTCTCCTTGCTTCCTTGGCCGTCCTATAAAGCTCTGGAGCAGTCGCCGTTCTTCTTTTTCCCTTGCTCTGTTTTTCTACCGGCCTTGCTCATCTTCGGCGAGCTCGCACCGTCGCGGTAGTGCTCCACCGTCGCAGCTAAAGCTAGTTCCAGCTCCGTCTCCTTCTTGCGCATCCACCCAGCTAGTTGTGGTCGACTGATTTCGCCTGGAATCCACGGTGCGAACCCTTCTTCTTCGCGGCCGTCCGCAGCGCCGCCGAGCTCCACCTCTTCGTGGCCAGCACTCTCCAGTGAGCCGTTGCCCATGATCAGTGTACCTACGGCTTTGTCTTGATGCTGTGATACTTAATCCATTATTGCTTGGTCGTTTTGCCCATTGCAGTCGTCGAAACGCCCTCACCGACGATCTCTGCTTTGCCGTGACCACCGTGAACGTCGACCCACCTCTCTGTTGTTCCTCCAGCTTGTCCATCGCCTTCAACGTGATCGGGGTGAGCTCCTGATCCTTCCTGTGCCTTTTGTTTCACCGTTTTCGGTTTCGTTTCACCGGCGTAGCGCCACCGAGCCACCATGTCTGCCATGGCCGGTGCCATGCTCATTTTGTGCCGCAATCGTTGCAACTAAGGACGTCGGTTGATGCGCGTAGTCGTGGGGAGCATGTTGGTGCCTTTGCCTTCGCCGTTGGACTCACCATCGGCGAGTTAGCACCGGTCAGCGCCGTCGCCGTCGCGGTCAAAGCTAGAGGTTGGGGATGACAGGTGGGACCCGGGTGTCAGCGACTGTGTAGTTCAAAATGGATTTTTCTATTTTCAGAAATGAATGAATAGTGATGCAATTTGTTATTTTTGTATAGAATTATTTAGAGTTCCAAAAATTATGAAAATTTTTGTGTGACTTCTCTGTGATGCATATTATTTAAGAAAAATATGAAATGTTGCTTTTCAGTACTTTTTGAATGTGATAAAAATTGCTCAATTAATTAATAAATGAGTTTCCAGGATTTTTCTAGGCTTATTTATGTATCCAAAAATTATGAAAATTGTTTTGCCACTTAGTTATCATGTGATGAACATTTACAAAAATTTTGTGCTCAATTGGAACAAGTTGATTTATTTCATAATTCTTAATTAATTAATTAATTCATAAAAGCAAATAGTAACCTTTAGTGATTTAGGTTTTGTTTGAATTTTTGATTAAGTGATGTCCTTGGGTCATTAGTTGGTAATGATCCTTGGCAATTGATGTGAGTGTTACAAAAATTGTTTCGTTAGTTTAACTTGTAACTGTACCACGAAGGAAAGCTGTATTCAAGTTGTTAATTTTGCATCCATCATCAGGCATCATGTTTCGTATTCCGCATCATGTTAAATATGGCATTGTTACTACGTGTAGTGAACGAAGGTGAGCACATGGTAGTTAATCAAGTGGTTGAGGAGGTTGATCCGTCTGTGGAGGTTGATGTTGATATCGGTAGAACGACTCCAGACCTAGACTTTTCCGTCAACGAAGGCAAGCCCCGGATTCATATAGCCCTACCTTGTATTTTACAAATTTATTTCGCTTTTGCTTCTTTTTACTGCATTAAGTGATTAGGAGTCAAGTGAAAACCGAATTGGTACATTACCAACCTTGTTATTCCATATTTACCATATTACCAGTTTTAAATTCGTATATGCCTAGTTTTGGTTAGCTATGCTTAGAACGATGAAAGTCGGGTGATTACCTGTCACTTGCAAGTTTTAAATGGAACTTTGGTTACTTATGTTATCATGTGATATGGGAATGTGGAATAATAAATCTAGACCAGGTGGACTCGGTGTGTGTGAGCCACAAGATATGAAGGTCTTGTGAGCGGGTTCTTTCCGTCTGTGTCGATTAAGGTCCGTACCGTTGTTGAATTGCATGAGGTGAGACTTTGTAGTACTAACCACATACTCCGGTAAGCCTTAACTTGGCTATTCTATTACGAGAATGGCTACTCGCGCACTGGGAGTGGAGAGATGGCGGGAATAGCGTGTACCCATGTGGCTATGGACTGGATTGGTGGAGTACTGTATTCTCGGGTGGCGTGGACCCATTCTTGTTTAGAGGATCTGAGGGTAGGTTGATATATGTAAGTCGGGGATCTACATATGTCGTGTGGTCTAGAATTCCCAGCTGGGTTTTTAATCGGTTCGAATCGTCGTTGCTCCTCGGTTATGGAGACTCAACTCACTGTTCATCATCGTAGTATTAATAACTAGAACTTGAGGATGGTTTGAGAAGGTGTTGGTTATGAAGTTTCATGATCTCAATGCGGATCATGTCAGCTTTGTATATGATCTTTATGAAGTTTTAAATGTTGATATAAAGATTTTTGTTAGTGCTTTTACGCAAAAGAACCTTGATTATTGCTAAAGCCATACCTTGAATCCCATGACCATGCATTCCTGCGTTCTTTTAATTCTTATTTCGGTTAAGTCTTGTTGAGTACTTTTGTACTCAGGGTTCATTGACCCTTGTTGCAGGTGAGCCTCATGAGCAGATCTGTTTTGGATCGTGCTGCATGACTATTGTTCGATCTGACGATGAGAAGTAAATGTGTGGCCTTTGGGCAGGGCAGTTTCATTATGTGTTTTGTATTATGTTATAATGCCACTCCACTACTATGTTTTGTAATAATTATCGAACTTAGTTTGTAAGGTTTGAAACTACTGTTTTGTAAACTAAGTTATTGTAAGACTTCCGCTATTTTACTCTGGTGTATCTATTTGAATAAACTATTGTTATACTGCATTAACTCTGTAATGTGATCCTGCTCGAAAATCGTGGATGATTCGGGGTTCCCCAAGGACACCCAACAGTCTTCTTAAGTTACCGGGAACATATGCATGGGTTTCAAAGGTCGTTGGACAGTGACAGGTGCATGTGGGCCCTATAATTTAGGAGGTTCTACCACAGAATGGTATCAGAGCGATCGTTACAAAGTTTTTGTTGTATTGGTTTACGAAAACTTCAAAATGATTTGGAATGACTAAATTTAACTTGATTAATTTGGTCCAAATTGCTTCTGACTTATCTTATTTCTTTCTCACCATTCCTTATTTGTTTAAAAAGGTTTTGTGTGGTGGAGTAGTAATCTTACTATGCCCTAAATAAAAACAAATGTTATTTATGTTAGTTATAAGCTTTGGTGGTTTTGTTCGTAAGAACGATTCATGCATCATAATTAATTCACTTGTTACTTCCTTCGTCTCTGAGTCTGGGTGAGTAGTGTGTATGGGTTGAGTTGTGTAGTCCATCCTTACTGCTCTTGAGATTGTTGGCAGATTGTTTTACTTGGATTAATCCTGCTTGTACAGTATGGCTCGTACCAAGAAGACACCCCGTAAGTCCACTGGACCCAAAGGAGTTCCTCGCCATCAACTTGCCCCTAGGAATGACGGTGCTAGTAGTAGCAGCTCTAGGCCTGATCCTCAGGTGGAGATATAGAGGATTTCTGCAGAGTTAGCCCAAGGTACTAGAGATAGGGGTATGGACGTCATCCAGGTGGGCAGATTATAGGAGCAATTAAGATGTCTCACCACCGCTCACAGGAACTGCAAACGTATGTTAGTTCATACGGTAGAAGGAAGAAATGAAGCTTGGCATAGAGAGAATGTAGCTAGAGCTAGAACTCATGAGTTAGAATTTTATGTAGAAGACTTAGAAGAGCATAATATCTATCTGCATGAGGAAGTTCATAGGCTAAGCAATCTCCTGGATCCTAATCATGAACCCCAAGCTGATGCAATGGATCCCGGTGTTATCCTTGTCGATGGTAATGAATCGGAAGAAGAAGAAGAAGAAGATCCCGAAGAATTAGTAATGATCGATGAAAGTGACAATGAAGGCGGTAATATTTCCAGAATGGATACCGAGCCTAAAGTTTGATGTAATCATGAAAAGGAGTAGAGTTGTATAATAGTTAGTTCTAGTTTAAGTTAAGTAGCCTTGTTTAAATACGGTCTTGTGTTTAAATAAGTGAAACTAGTGTAATGAGTTGTAGTCCGCTCTTTTATCAATCAATAAAGGATTGTGAGTAAAGTTTGGTTTGTTATGAACAGATGCGTCATACGCGGGGTTCGTATATTCCTGGTACTTCACAAGATGAGAACGATATTCTAGATCTGCCACCAGTTCCAACAAATCTGGCGGATGCTATAGCCGCACTTGTCAATGTGACGGTTGAAAATTCTCGTTTACTTCATGAGATGGCTCAAAGTAATCAGAATCAGATGCATGGAAACCGTGGTCGCCATCATAACAGGTAGGAGGCTACATATGTGGACTTCACAGATACAAAACCCCTAGTGTTCACTAAGGCAGATGAACCATTGGAGGCTGATGATTGGCTTAGGACCATGGAGCAGAAATTTGATCTTATACCATGCACAGAGTTTTAGAAACCAGTCTTTGCTGCTCAACAACTTAGAGGTGCAGCCGGTGCTTGGTATACAAATCTTATGGCCATGCAACCCGCAGGTGTTCCGTTAACTTGGATGGAGTTTCGTACTGCTTTCAGAGCCCATTATATGCCTGAAGGAGTGATGGCTATGAAGCTGGATGAGTTCCTTGCTTTGAAGCAAGGGGATCAAACCGTGATGCAGTATGTGGGAAGATTCAATCACCTGTCACAATATGCACCTGAACATGTCAATACTGATGCCAAGAAAAAGAAATGGTTCATGAGAGGTCTGAATACCAAATTGCAGACTATGATGACAACTTGTACCAATGTCACTTATCATGAGGCAGTGAATATTGCAATTGCTTCAGAGGCAAAGTATCAGCAGCATAAGGAGCTCAAGAAGAAAAAGAGTATGTCGTCTGGATCTTTTGGGGGAAATCCAAAGAGGCAGAGGGTGATTTATCATCCAGTAAATCATAATCGTCCTTCTTATCGTCTGCCGTAGTTTCAAGCCAATCAGCAATCAAATGTCTGCCTTGCTACAAATTATCAGAATCCACAACCGACAAATGCTTCTGGGGTTTCTGCTTCAACACCCCAGGGTCACAAGTATCCCTGTTTCAATTGTGGCAAGCCTGGTCATTTCTCGAGAGAATGTCCATATTCAAGGTAGTCTAATCCCAATTATCAGAAGGCCCCTGCAAATCAACAATAGGGTCAGGCACAGAATAAGGGCAATAATCAGAATGCTCAGAAAGGCAAAGATGAAAGGAAGATAGGACGAGTGTTCTACATTCAAGCTGGGGAAATTCCAGAAGGGGAGCCAGTGATGATGGGTATGTTTCCTGTCACCAACCATCCTGTAGTTATACTTTTTGATTCTGGCACATCGCATTCATTCATCAATAGAACATTTGTGGTGAAGTATGAAATTTCAATTGGGGCAACAAAGGAAAATTTCTTTATACAGTCGCCCAGGGGACGTCTGTGTACTAAGGAAATGGTATACTAGGTACCCATAAACCTGGGTGGGCATATTTTCCCCACTACCATGATTATCCTTAAGGATCAGGATATAGATGTAATCTTAGGAATGAATTGGATGTATCATCATAAGGCTGTTATAGATGCTTTGAATAGAACTATAAGAGTGAGTTTGCCAGATAGTACATCTCAACTTCTCATCCAACTTCCAACCTTAAGAAGATCAGTGGGCAAAGTTTGTGCAACTGACGTGAAAGAGATTAGAGATATCCCGGTAGTATGTGAATTTCCTGATGTGTTTTCTGAAGATTTACCCGGGCTACCACCTGATAGGGATGTCCAATTTAACATAGAATTGCAACCTGTAATAGCTCCGATTTCTCAGAGAGCTTATAGGATGCCACCTAAGGAGTTAGCCGAGTTGAAGACTCAGTTGCAAGAATTGATTAAAAAGGGGTTTATCCAACCTAGTTCATCACCTTGGGGATGTCCGGTAATTTTTGTGAAAAAGAAAGATGAGACCCTGAGGTTATGTGTTGACTATCGTCCATTGAATGAAGTGACCATCAAGAATAAGTATCCATTACCTCGGATAGATCTGCTTTTTGATCAACTGGCTGGAGCCAAAGTTTTCTCCAAGATAGATTTGAGGTTAGGATATCACCAAATCAAGATAAAGCCTGAAGATATTCCCAAAACGGCATTTACCACAAGATATGGATTATATGAATACTTGGTAATGTCTTTTGGTTTGACAAATGCTCTAGCTCATTTCATGTATTTGATGAATTCAGTATTCATGCCTGAGCTAGACAAATTTGTAGTGGTGTTTATTGATGACATTCTAGTATATTCCAAGAATAAGGAAGAACATGCGAAACACCTCAGAATTGTTCTGACTCGCTTGAGAGAACATCAACTATATGCCAAGTTCAGCAAGTGTGATTTTTGGCTTAAGGAAGTACAATTTCTTGGACATGTCTTGTCAGCGGAAGGAGTTGCTATTGATCCAAGCAAAGTGAAGGATGTGCTTGATTGGAAACCGCCAACCACAGTTCATCAAGTTCAGAGTTTTCTGGGATTGGTGGGGTATTACTGTCGGTTTATTCTAGATTTCTCTAAAGTATCAAAGTCCATAACTGAGTTACTGAAGAACCAAGTCAAGTTTGCCTGGTCATCTGATTGTGAAGAGGCTTTCCAGACTTTGAAGAGACTGTTGACCACTGCACTAGTATTAGCCCAACCTAATATCGAGAAGCCGTTTGATGTTTATTGTGATGCTTCAGGTGTTGGTATTGGATGTGTGTTGATGCAAGAAGGCCGAGTCTTTGCTTATGCATCCAAGCAACTTAAGCAACATGAAGAACACTATCCGACTCATGATCTGGAGTTAGCAGCTGTGGTCCATGCTCTGAAGATTTGTCGGCATTACCTACTTGGTAATACGTGCCATATTTATACAGACCACAAGAGCTTAAAGTATATCTTTACTCAGTCAGAATTGAATATGCGACAAAGAAGATGGTTAGAGCTGATTAAAGATTATGACTTGGAAGTACATTATCATCCTGGTAAAGAAAATGTGGTGGCAGATACCCTCAGTCGAAAAAGTTATTGTAATTGCCTGATAGTAAGAACAATGGGTCTGACCTTATGTCAAGAGATGGAGAAATTGAATGTAGAGGTAATTCAACAAGGTAGTTTGACCAACATAATTGTTGAAGCCACTATTCGAGATCAAGTTATTGCTGCTCAGAAGGAAAATAAGGGTGTAGCCCATATCAAGGAAAGAGTCAGGAATGGAAAGGCAGAATGTTTCAGCATAGATAATGAAGGTGTGCTATGGTTCAAGGATCGCCTGGTGGTACCAAAAGTTCTTGAGTTGCGGCAGTCAATTCTTGAAGAAGCACATGCTACTAGGTTATCTATCCATCCGGGGAGTAACAAGATGTATCATGACTTGAAACAAAGATTTTGGTGGACCAAAATGAAGGTAGAAATTGCAAGATATATAGCAAAGTGTGATACTTGTCAGAAAGTGAAAGCTATACATTTGTGGTATGCTGGAGAATTACAACCATTACCTATTCCAGCTTGGAAGTGGGAGGACATAAGTATGGACTTTATTGTTGGTCTACCCAAGACATCAAAGGGATTTGACTCAATATGAGTTATTGTAGATCGACTCACTAAGTCAGCACATTTTCTTCCTGTCAAGACGATATACCCCACTGTCCAATATGTCAAGATATATTTAGCAAGAATTATGAGTCTCCATGGTGTACCCAAGACCATAGTGTCAGATAGGGGTACACAGTTTGTCTCTAGTTTTTGGAAACAATTGCATTCTTCATTGGGTACCAAGCTCCTGTATAGTACAGCTTATCATCCGTAGACTGATGGACAGATTGAAAGAGTCAATCAAGTGCTTGAAGATATGTTAAGGTGTTGTGTCCTTAATTATTCCAACAAGTGGGACGAATGCTTACCTTTGGCCGAGTTCTCATATAACAATAGTTATCAGGAAAGCATTAGAATGGCTCCATTTGAAGCACTCTATGGTCGTAGATGTAGAACATCACTGAGTTGGTCTGAGCCCGGAGAAAGAAGATTCTTTGGAGTTGACCTTGTGAAAGAAACAGAAGACAAGGTTAGGCAAATACAGAGTAATTTGAAGATAGCTCAGTCCCGCCAAAAGGGTTATGCGGATAGACGACGGAGACCATTGGTGTTTAACAAAGGAGATTTTGTATATCTGAAAGTATCACCAATGAAGGGAGTTACCCGTTTTGGTGTTAAAGGCAAGTTGGCACCTCGATATATTGGACCATTTCAAATTCTGGAGAGATATGGAAAAGTGGCCTATCGCTTGAAATTACTAGAACATTTATCAGCTGTACATGATGTGTTCCATGTGTCTCAGTTGAAGAAGTGTCTCCGAGTGCCTGAGCAGAATGTTGAAGTTGAAGGAGTGGAACTTGAACCAGATCTGACTTATTCAGAATATCCTATCCGAGTGTTGGATCAGAAAGATCATGTTACTCGAAGGAGAACAATAAAGTTCTATAAGATACAATGGAATCAACATTCAGAAGAGGAAGCTACTTGGGAATCAGAAGATTACTTGTTAGAAAAGTTTCCAGAGTTTCTTGCGTCTTTATAGAATAGAGTAATGTTAGTTGAACTCGGTTGTTACAAATTGTATTTTGTAAAGGAGCCTTAGCTGTTTTATGGATATGAATTGGATGTTTTTGGATTGACACATTTCCTTTTCCATTACTTACCCTATGACTTTGAATCTCGGGGCGAGATTTCTTTTAGGGGGAAGGATTGTAACACTCGGGGTGTTTAAATATCAAAAACAGGACATGTCATCATATGCATTGCAAGGCATTGGTCATATTGCAAACTTTGATATGCATTCACTAAAACAAGTTTACATTTATGTTATAAGTGTTGCTTGGTGTTGTTTGAATTAAGTTCGAAGTCTTTGTATTGGTTTGAAATTCCGAAAACCCTGATTTTCAATATTTAAATCCTACCCTGAAAACCCATTTCAAAATCGAAGTACATTTTGGGGTTGAGCTTAAAAGCAAAAGTGTAGATCTTGTCAAGTTATACAAAGTTTATTTTTGGAGTTTTCCAAGTTGTTTAGTAAAATTTGAAGTTATTTGAAAAGGAAAAATTCCTTAAATGTCCCCTTTTCGAATTCAAATTTGCATTTCAAAATGTAGACCGAATTAGGGGGTGGTTATAAAAGAAAAGTTGTAGAACTTTTGATTTTGAACAACTTTTACTTTTGGAGATTTTTGAGTTGTTACAAAAATTTGGGTGTAATTTGAGTTTCAAACTGGATGGCAATTCTGTAATTTTGATGAACAGTGTTCACCGCTCTTGCTACATGGCCGGCGACCGTCTTCGGTGTTCTAGGCGCACGCGTGGCGGCGTTGGCTTCACGCTGGTGCGGGAAAGACTCCGCCGTGGCTTCTCTTTGCTTCCTTGGCCGTCCTATAAAGCTCTGGAGCAGTTGTCGTTCTTCTTTTTCCATTGCTATGTTTTTCCGTCGGCCTTGCTCATCTCCGGCGAGCTCGCACCGTCGCGGTAGTGCTCCACCGTCGCAGCTAAAGCCAGTTCCAGCTCTGTCTCCTTTTTGCGCATCCACCCAGCCAGCTGTGGTCGACTAATTTCGCCAGGAATACGTGGTGCGAACCCTTCTTCTTCACGGCAGTCCGTAGCGCCGTTGAGCTCCACCTCTTCGTGGCCAGCGCTCTCCAGTGAGCCGTTGCCCAAGATCAGTGTACCTACGGCTTCGTCTCGATGCTGTGATACTTAATCCGTTTTTGCTTGGTCATTTTGCCCATTGCAGTCGCCGAAACGCCCTCACCGACGATCTCTGCTTCGCCGTGACCACCGTGAACGTCGACCCACCTCTCTGTTGTTCCTCCAGCTTGTCCATCGCCTTCAACGTGATCGGGGTGAGCTCCTGATTCTTCCTGTGCCTTTTGTTTCACCGTTTTCGGTTTCGTTTCGCCGGCGTAGCGCCGCTGAGCCGCGCCATGGCCGGTGCCATGCTCATTTTGTGCCGCAATCGTTGCAACTAAGGACGTCAGTTGATGCGCGTAGTCGTGGGGAGCATGTTGGTGCCTTTGCCTTCGCCGTTGGACTCACCGTCGGTGAGTTAGCGCCGGTCAGCGCCGTCGCCGTCGCGGTCAAAGCTAGAGGTTGGGGATGACAGGTGGGACCCGGGTGTCAGCGACTGTGTAGTTCAAAATGGATTTTTCTATTTTCAGAAATGAATGAATAGTGATGCAATTTGTTATTTTTGTATAGAATTATTTAGAGCTCCAAAAATTATGAAAATTTTTGTGTGACTTCTCTGTGATGTATATTATTTAATAAAAATATGAAATGTTGTTTTTCAGTAATTTTTGAATGTGATAAAAATTGCTCAATTAATTAATAAATGAGTTTCCAGGATTTTTCTAGGCTTATTTATGTATCCAAAAATTATGAAAATTGTTTTGCCACTTAGTTATCATGTGATGAACATTTACAAAAATTTTGTGCTCAATTGGAACAAGTTGATTTATTTCATAATTCTTAATTAATCAATTAATTCATAAAAGCAAATAGTAACCTTTAGTGATTTATGTTTTGTTTGAATTTTTGATTAAGTGATGTCCTTGGGTCATTAGTTGGTAATGATCCTTGGCAATTGATGTGAGTGTTACGAAAATGGTTTAGTTAGTTTAACTTGTAATTGTACCGTGAAGGAAAGCTGTATTCAAGTTGTTAATTTTGCATCCATCATCAGGCATCATGTTTCGTATTCCGCATCATGTTAAACATGGCATTGTTACTACGTGTAGTGAACGAAGGTGAGCATGTGGTAGTTAATCAAGTGGTTGAGGAGGTTGATCTGTCTATGGAGGTTGGTGTTGATATCGGTAGAACGACTCCAGACCTAGACTTTTCCGTCAACGAAGGCAAGCCCCGGATTCATATAGCCCTACCTTGTATTTTACAAATTTATTTCGCTTTTGCTTCTTTTTACTGCATTAAGTGATTAGGAGTCAAGTGAAAACCGAATTGGTACATTACCAACCTTGTTATTCCATATTTACCATATTACCAATTTTAAATTCGTATATGCCTAGTTTTGGTTAGCTATGCTTAGAACGATGAAAGTCGGGTGATTACCTGTCACCTGCAAGTTTTAAATGGAACTTTGGTTACTTATGTTATCATGTGATATAGGAATGTGGAGTAATAAATCTAGACTGGGCGGACTCGGTGTGTGTGAGCCACAAGATATGGAGGTCTTGTGAGCGGGTTCTTTCCGTCTGTGTCGATTAAGGTCCGTACCATTGTTGAATTGAATGAGGTGAGACTTTGTAGTACTAACCACATACTCCGGTAAGCCTTAACTTGGCTATTCTATTACGAGAATGGCTACTCGCGCACTGGGAGTGGAGAGATGGCGGGAATAGCGTGTACCCACGTGGCTATGGACTGGATTGGTGGAGTACTGTATTCTCGGGTGGCGTGGACCCGTTCTTGTTTAGAGGATCCGAGAGTAGGTTGATATATGTAAGTCAGGGATCTGCATATGTCGTGTGGTCTAGAATTCCAGCTGGGTTTTTAATTGGTTCGAATCATCGTTGCTCCTTGGTTATGGAGACTCTACTCACTGTTCATCATCGTAGTATTAATAACTAGAACTTGAGGATGGTTTGAGAAGGTGTTGGTTATGAAGTTTCATGATCTCAATGCGGATCATGTCAACTTTGTATATGATCTTTATGAAGTTTTAAATGTTGATATAAAGATTTTTGTTAAAGTGCTTTTACGCAAAAGAACCTTGATTATTGCTAAAGCCATACCTTGAATCCCATGAGCCTGCATTCCTGCGTTCTTTTAATTCTTATTTCGGTTAAGTCTTGTTGAGTACTTTTGTACTCAGGGTTTATTGACCCTTGTTGCAGGTGAGCCTCATGAGTAGATCTATTTTGGATCATGCTGCATGACTATTATTTGATCTGACGATGAGAAGTAAATGTGTGGCCTTTGGGTAGGGCAGTTTCATTGTGTGTTTTGTATTATGTTATAATGCCACTCCACTACTATGTTTTGTAATAATTATCGAACTTAGTTTGTAAGGTTTGAAACTACTGTTTTGTAAACTAAGTTATTGTAAGACTTCCGCTATTTTACTCTGGTGTATCTATTTGAATAAACTGTTGTTATACTGCATTAACTCTGTAATGTGATCCTGCTCGGAAATCATGGATGATTCGGGGTTCCCAAGGACACCCGACAGTCTTCTTAAGTTACCGGGAACGTATGCATGGGTGTCAAAGGTCGTTGGATAGTGACAGGTACATGTGGGCCCTATAATTTAGGAGGTTCTGCCACAAAACACCCCTTCTAACAAAATTCCTCTGTTTTTCATTCCTCTGTTTTTCACATGCATTCTAGTCATATTCCTGTATTTTTCCTGTTCCTACGTTTTCTTGATCCTGCATTCCAAAGAGGGCCTTAGGCTCCTGCTACTATTGCTTCTATTAATAGTGCACATCAGTTTCTATTTATACAAAGGTTAAAGTAACAATAAAACACAACCATCACTTACAAATGATTGCAGCTGTACAACACAGGAGCGAGATCCGGTGGCCTGATGGTACTTCAGTTTTGCATGGTTTTGCTTGTTCTTCTTAGATCCATGAGTCAACTCTCTATGTCATGTTGACTTCACTCTCTTGAATTGCCTTCCTCTAGGACTGATATCAGCGCTGCCTTTTATCCTGCTGGCAGAGCCTCCTCTGCGGCTTCTTCGAACCGGACGTTAAAATTGGAGAAACAAATTTAAGCAGGAAGCATGTACAAATTGCATTGCATCCAAACAGCAAAGCATTGGATTGCTATCTACACCCCACCCCCCACCCCTTAGCCCCTCCCGCCTGAACTCAATACAAGGTAGAACAAGCACCTCAACTGCAAGGGCCACTGGCTCATCTTGTAAATCTGAATATGTTTAATCTATATCACCAAATCCCTCAACAACCACCCCTGGTTCTTCCATCTTCCTATGATTCTTTGTGACTTGTGCGTCCAGCTCTCATTCAAAAGCAGTTAGTGGCTGTTCAACTAGATTACAAAGGTATTTATTAACTAAAGCTTCTAGCGAATGTCAACATAACAAAGAGCAAGAGTATGTAATTAAGCGCCAAACTAGTAACTACAGCTTATATCAAAGTCATTAATCCAATAAAGCACATGTCAGCTACACTCAACTATAGGAAATATGCAACCCCATCGCTATCTACATATCCCAAGTTGAACCACTACAATACAACACACATCATAAAAGGAATTTGGGTACCTCTTCCTTCGCATACCCTGACTACGCTTCATCGTTGGCACAACCGTCTTGTCATCGTGGCCATGGAACTGGTGCGATCGGCGTTGATGAAGGGGTACTAGATCCAGCTCTGGCTAGAGTTTGGATCTAGCTAGTCGTGACAAGTGCCAAAGTTGGGGATCCAGATCTAGCCTATACCGTCGTTGAGGTGGTCCTTCCACCATCAGTTGACTTGCTATCGATGAATCGAAGGGGATCTGGCTCTGGCTAGGGTTTGGAGAGCTATGAGAGAGGGTGTGGCTGGAGAGTGGAGATTGATGAGTTGAGCTGTTGTGCCAATAGTACCTAGGGTCTAGAGAGGGGTGGTAGAGGGTGTGGCTAGAGAGTAGAGAGGAAGGCCATGGGGCTAGGATTTGGATTGGGAGGAGAGACGGTGGTAGCTAAAGGATGGAGATGGAGGCGGAGACGGTGACTCCTTGCGTTTTTATGTGGCCATCACAGTACCACAAATGCCCTTGTCTGAAATTGATGGCATGGTAAACCAAATTTCTGAGCGGAGGGTAAAAGAGAGACATCTACTTTTTGGTGCGTGTTGGTGGGACTGCTCGGCGCAGTGCGAAATTTTTGCCAAAAATCAAATTTTCACGTGTGCAGATCTCCCCGTCTGTTCAGGGCCCACCAACACTACAAAATGGAATCCTGAGAAATGGACAAAAGAAACTCAAAAACTTATAGCTACTTTGGAATGGAGGAGAAACAAGAATTTTGAAGGATCCAAATCCTATAGGAAAAAATCATATGATGCCCTTTGGACCGGCAGCTCTGGTAGGAACTATGGCTCCACCGCATGCAAGTCTGTGTCTAAATAGAGGTTGGCGGTGGCTAGGGCTGATGCAGCCCCGTGGTGAACACCATGCGTCACTACCTCCCAGATCCGCGCTAATAGAGCATAGACATGCTCAAAGAAGTTTGGCCCTGCCAGCGGCACGAACACGGCATTCAGCTGCTCCATGACGGCTGAAAGAGCAAGAATGAAGAAAACCCTACCAATTAATAAGATGCGGTGCCACACAAAACAAAGAAGATACAACAATAACAATGCCTTACCAGCGAGCTACGCCTGCACTTAACCCGCTGCAGCTTCAGCCGTGGCCATCTCCCTATCGGCTGCAGCGAGTGCCATCTCCACAGTGGAGAGGCACGACCATAGTTGCTCTGCCTCCTGGTTCTCCACGCAGAGAGCCTGCCTAGTCATGTCTAGGTCCTGCAACATCATCTCCTCCCTTGGATGCTCCTCTGCCGCCATGGTTCAAGCATGAAGAACGAGGTGCTAGGGAGGAGGCGGCGAGCAGGAAAGGTGGTTACAAGGCAACTGTATTGACTTCCCTATTTTTCTTCTATTTTTATAGCAAGGGACGCGAGCGGCCGATGGAGTTCCAGCAGATGCCAGGAGATAGTAGGAAGTAAGGCGAGGGCGTGAGGCCACATCTTCATGATCTCGAAGGAGCATGCCTTCCAAGAAATACGTGTCAAGAAACGAGCCACCAAAACAGAGCATCTAGATAACTATTCATATTTTACTGCACTCGCAAGAAAGTCCGGATGTGGCACATTTGATCTCGTCGGACACTATACAGTACAGAGCTATGAGTAAACTATTGCCAATGGAGTGCACTCGGTCACAACATTTGTATTAGTAGTAGTAGTCATGAGTGGCTTTGATCTATGTTGAACCCAACTTGTCTTATTTTCATGTATTTGATAAGATTTGTTGAACTTGCAAGAACCATGCATCAAAGATAATTTTATTCAGAATCTAGTTTTTATAATCTGATGCGTGCCTCTGCAAACCAAGAGAAATTAAAGCAATTCCTCAGTCTGCCCCTCGACTACCGTGACTGCTTGGATTAGACCGCACTGTCTATACTTCATAGGATCACATAAGGTCTGCCCGTCTGAAATCTTGACTACCCAGATAGTGTCATTGATGAACGATGTGCTCCTGCATTCCCATGCAGGCACATGTGCGTGGGTGGCGTCAGTATCCTATTACAGTAGGGGACGTCGTCTCTAGGCCTGTCGCATTGACGTGATGGGGCAAAGCCCCACCACCCACCGACGCAAACATCATGGTCGTGGGGTGGTTGATAGACCCCAAACTATAGCAGTAGAGACAAGAGGCAAGAGAGAAGGTTATACCTACTGTCTTCTCTCTCCAAAGCTCCTGATTCCATCCCAAAGCTTTTGCCTTTCGCCCTACTACGCCACCGATGCCTCCTGCCAGGACCATGGCAAAGTGGACGAGGTCTTCTATTGACCGGGCTGAGTTTGACAAGTTGCGAGGGAGGGGGGTGATCCCAGAGGCCACCGAGGAGCTCAGGTGGAGAGTCTCGGCGAGAAGTGAAGTGAACCGAGGCCAAAGGAAAATGAGGTCGTCTCTTTTGTCGCTTTCCACCTTCTTGGGTTCAGGTTGCCGGCGCACCCCTTACTCAAGTGGTTGCTCTACTACTATGAGCTTTGCCTCCACGACTTAACCCTAGAGGGGATCCTCCACCTCTTGGTCTTCATCATGCTGTGCAAGGGCTTCCTAGGAATACCTGCCCATTATGATCTATGGTGGATTCTTTTTTGGGTGGTTTTGTTAGCGTGCTCTTGGCACTGTCGTTGTCCGATGGGGGGTGCCTCGACCGCCACTATGTAGCAGGTGGCTCTACATCCCCAACAATGAGCGGCAGCCGCTGCTAACTTTTTCTCATGACTGGCTGCATCCTAACATGCTAGAATCATGGTCGAGGATGCCAACCCTATCGAAATCCCCGGTTGTGGAACTGAGGACACGGGTCCAGACCCTATAGCTGTGCGCGCAAGCTGCCTATGACGTGGCCTTCCCCATGGACAATCCGATCACCACAGAGGAGCACCTCTGTGCTCTATCAGGTCCGCCTTCAAGCCTTGGTGACCAAAGCTATTCATCAGTGGGCTGCCATGGCACTAGCTGCTGCCCAGCTTCAGATTGGCGCAACGGTGAACATCTAGGTGGCAGAGTAGGGTTTTTCGCTGAGGTTGACAGACAATGACATCGTTGATCTAATCAAGAGTTTCGAGATAGCCACCGACACCATCTTACCGAAGGTGGACATGGATCTGATCCTGCATGCCAACCTCAACCCTTGATCTGTGGGACATATCAGTAGTATTAGTAGTCATGAATACGTTTGATCTATGGGACGCCCTTGCAAATATGTGAACTCTTATTTGCATATTGGTGTTAACTTTTGTTGAACTTTGTATTAGGTGGGTTAAACTCTATTGATCGTGGTGTAGCTCAGGTCCTTTGGTCATTTTGTAGCTAGTTTCTAGCCCCTGTTTCCTGCATTTTGCTACAGATTTCTTTCTAGTTGTCTTTGATCTGATCTATAATATGCTAAACATTCATGAGTGCCTTTGATTACTGTTGAAGCTAACTCGTGTCTTCGATAAATGTTGTTGACCTTGAAAGAACCATGCAATGAGGAGTTCATCTGAACAAGTCTCGCCTCGATCTAATGCACAACGCAGGAGCCATAGCTATTGACTTTTACTGCGAACGCAAGAAAGTCTGCCCACTGAGTATTTGATCTTGTAGGATAGAATAAAGTGTCGTACAGAGTAGCAATCAGTCCGCCCCTCGACTGCTTGGATTGGAGTGAAATAAGTACAAAATAGACCTATCACAACCGCACCAGGCATTTAGGTGTCAATCGTGTCATGGTGGTCAAAAGCTCTTTCTCTAGATTCACTTCTTGTGTCCAGCTTTTCTGTGGCATTTGCTCCACTCTCGTCAGCCGTGCAAGGTCTATATGAAAGGAGTGTCCCCCCTTCCCTCATCCAATAGCATTTGCATCAATCACCTACCTTCTGGCTCCCCCTTAGCCATTTGCATTTTCCCAACCCCGTTTGATGTTTGAGGATCTGAATAAAGGTAATGTGCTTCATACCAAACGTACTATTTGTATGAACTTATTATTGCCTTCCATGCTGGTTTGAGGATCTCGATTGACATTTATTCTAACCGAAATCATGCTTATAGATGGCAACTACTTACCATACCACGAATGTTTACTCTACAACAAATGATCACAACTTTTCCCCTGACCACGTCCATCTATGATATTAGATGAAATGATGTTTACCTGTTTCTTGTAAACCATATGTTCGTTTGATAGTCCAAGCAACATAAATTTGAATGGGCCAGACAAGTAACTCCTGTACTCAGCTATGAGTAAAACTTTTGCCTGATCAGCTATGCTACAAACAGGAGCTACACTGTCTGTGGCTGCATGCATGAAGTAGTAAGGTTGGAGCAGTTGGATTCCTAAAGTGGCAGCTTCAAACACAGCTGAGGGAGTGTAGATGATCAAAACCTATGAAACCATGTAGCCATCTCTAGCTAGTTGCTGCCCCTCTACTGCTGCGAGCATGTGATTCGTTGGATTGGACAGCACCATACTTCACCAGATGACAGAAGTCCGACTGTCTAAAATATTCACTACTCGGATACTAGTAATGCTGAACGTGGTGCGCTCATGTCAGAAGCCTGTTCCAGCCCTGGCGTCCCTATGTGTACAAAGCCTGGCCTCACTCCTATTGTCTTTTTATGGTCACCTCACTCCCATTGTTTCACTCCCCCATTGCAGTGCGCGAAAGCCTTCGCCTCGCACTGCCTCGCAAATTCCCCACCTCCACCTCTCCATCGGTTCCCATGAAGGCCGTCCCCATGAAGCGCTCCAAGTCCTCCTCAAGGAACCATGGCTGGGCTCTGGTCCATGCTTCCTCCAATGCGCTAGTGAACCCTGCTTTGATGCCTACTCATACCCTTCTTGTCGGGGACCAATACTAGGGTACCCGAAGAAGATAGGCTAATGGTTGTTATACGTTAATCCATCCAGGCAGTCAAAGGTGTGACTATAGCTCCAACCGACACCGAGGCCATGGGCTCCACCTCGCCCGACCTCTAGCCACGGGCTCTGCCTCGCCCAACCCCAAGGTCGTGCGATCCACCTTGCCCAACCTCTAGGGGCGGGCTCCGCCTTGTCCGACACCGAGGTCGCGGGCTCCAACTCATCCAACCTCTAAGGGCGGGCTCCTCCTCACCTAACCCCCGAGGGCGGGCTCCGCCTCACCCAACTTCTGACGGCGGGCTCCACCTTGCCCGATGTTTGAGGGCGGGCTCCACCTCTCCTGACGTCTGAGGGCTAGCTCCACCTTGCCCAACGTCTAAAGGCTGGCTCCGCCTTGCCCGAGCCCTCGGGCACGGCTTCTAACGGAAGCTCACGCCGCCGCCAACCACTGTGGGCCAGAAAGTACAACCCAAGGTCAAACTTCTGGCATTATGCAGGGAGCGGTCACATCTCAACATGATTTGTCCCAGCGACATGTCATTCTAGGAAACTCACATCGCCCACAGTGATGGACACGTGGTCACTAGGCTGCCTACTCCCTGTACGGCCGCTGATCAGCACACTGGTTCCCCACGCCGCCCGCTGGGGTAGAGTGGGACGTCATGACCCACTGACAATGCCAAGGCATGGCATCATTGGCGGATAGGTGCCCAGCATGGAGCTATCCCTGTCACCACCTACCGTGTTAGCGGGACCCGCACAAAGGAAAAGAAAGGCCCAGCGACCCTAGAGGACTTTCTCTCTCTCTCGTTCTCCTCTTTTCTCCCACTGTAACCCATGCTTTCCCTTAGATTATAAAAGGGAAACCAGGGCATCGCACCGCATCAGATCAGAACCACTAGCACGAACCTCGAACTCATAGCCGAGCAGTGACCGAGCTCTTGGCACCCATTCATTCTTTCCACCAGAGACCTAGGACCTATCCCTCTCTCAACCATTTATAACCCCTACTATGAACTTTCTGTGCTAGTAACACGAGCAGCAGCAACGAACTGGACGTAGGGACATTCTGCCCGAACCAATATAAACCTCATGTCCTCTTAGCACACCATCCAAGCCAGATGTGCAATATTAGAAATTTACTTATTGGTGTTTACTTGAAACACTGACAGTTGGCACACCAGGTAGAGGCCTTTTGAGCATCTCGACATCCACACCAGGCCTCGGATGGCTAATCACAACATCAGCCAGGTCCCGGACGCGCACGTGAGCCTCGAGGATTCAGACTTCATCATCACGACGGAGGGAGAGCTGGTGCGGGCTCTGACCGCTGTCCAACCTCTCCACTACACCGGCCTCAGCGTGATTGCCGAGGTGCCAGAGGAGCTACAGCTACAAGCACCGGAGGCCCGCGCCCCTAGGAGCGACCAACCCCCCACGGCTTTGACTACGGGAGATTAGAGCGCTAGCTCAGCGCCTTCCTGGAACCCCACCATGATGAGGACATCACTCCATCACATACAAGCCAAGGAGATGAGGAGGTCCAGCATGGGCATCCAATTCATGTTTCTCATGGTGGAGGCCCAGTCCAACTAAAGTTGGAGCCCATCTCGGGTTCCAGGACTAGTCTATCATAAAACTGGTCACACGGGTGCGTCTAGGCTCCATTTTCAATGATCCACATATGGATGGAAATCTAATTAGATAAGGAAGCCAATGCAAGTGGTCTCACGTCAAAAGCCCTTCGGAATCAATGGGAATCGTTGAAACAAGTCAGAGTCCAGAATCTGCCAGGGTGCTGCTACACCGTCTTTTGGTACGTTGGACCATGTATCGTGTTTGGGCCCATTAGGGGCGTGTCCAGGGGGGTGATTCCCAAGACTTTATAATTAGCATCCATCGCTCTCCTTAGGGTTTGGGTTTTGTTTAGTTCTTGATTTCCTCGTGAAACAGACGTCGTTTTGCTGCAACTGTGCTGCCAAGGCCGCTTGCTGTGAACCAGGGCCCCTGTTCTTGATCTTGTTCGTCTGTGGTGATTAGTCCTTTTGAATAAAGACTTGAACTCCTTTTCATTATCATAAGCCTCATATTTATTTGCAATTTCATATTGCGTTCATCCCATTCTTGCTTGTGTTCTCGATTCGCTTACAGGAAAGCCTTCTAGGCGAGGTCAATCGTGTTCGCGTGGTTGATAACCAATGGAGCAGTGGTGTAACGGTTGTGGGGGTTCGAATTAGTCTTGGTTCGAAGCCTAGATTGTGAACGTCGAGTCTCCACCAATCGACGCTATCGTACCTATCGGAAGATCGGGCCTTGTCTACATCAGACCATCCTAGGAGGACCTGTGCCACCTCACTTTTTTGTTCACCAACATCATGATGCAGCTTGCCGGAAGAGAGCCGCTCTCTCTAGAATACCTCGTCCGGAGCGCCCTGACACGCTCCCATGTAGGCCACGCACCGCGGTTCTTTTGCGTGGGCGTCTCAGCCCCCACCGTGACGCACGCGACACCCTCTATGCCCGCAGGTGTAACGCACCCTCAGAACAACCCGACGAGGACATGTCAGTTCACCAGGCGCAGCAAGGCGGTAGGCCACGCACCGCGGTTCTGGTGCATGAGCGTCTTAGCCTCCATCGCAACACACGCAACACCCTTGATGCATGTAGGCATACCTGTGGTGAATCAAGGGAGGGGGCTAGCTGCGGCTACCACCCACATTGTGGCGGACGCTACGACGGTGGCGAGAACCAAAGCCTGAGCCATGACTTGCCAGGACTTTAGGCCTTTGGCTGATGCATCCTCAAGGGCAAGGCGAAGCGGGACGAGGACACCGGCGAAGGCACCTCCAACTATCCCAACAAAAAGAAGAAACAATGGTGCAAGGGCTCACTCGTAGCCACTGCAGACTGTAAGGGAGGCCGGAAGCCCACCGTGGGTACCTTGAACCACTTTGAGATGCTGCTCGAAGGGCCATGCCCAAACCATAGTTTCCCCGTCGAGCACCTATACAAGGACTGCAACCTCTTACAGCGGTTCTTGTCTGGGTGCTTCAATGAGGGAGAGCACATGAAGGATACCAGTTAGATGAAGCGCGCAACATCGCCCTCCTCCGCTCGGCCAGATACTAGCAAGTGTGGCGCTGGTACCACGGCCGTCGAGTGTGAGGTCGAGCCTTCAACGTCGGGGACCTGCTGCTATGCTTTGTCCAAAGCAACAAGAACCGCCACAAGTTCCCTCCTTCGTAGAAGGGACCGAACGTCATCACGGGGGTGTTCTGACCAGGTGCTTACAAGTTCAAGGCCTTTGACAATGAAGTTTTCGTCAATGCCTGTAACATCAAGCAGCTACATCACTTTCACCCTTAATATACGCACACTTTCTCTTATCAGTTTCGTTATCAACGCCCCGAACTTTAGGTGACACTCGACCCCGGCAATGGTAAAGGGTCGGGCCTCACTCAAGGGCTAATAAGAGCATATCTATCTAGTAGACAGTCTTTACGACCGACCCTTTCTCATGATTAAGACCTAGAAGCGAAGTTCGCAGAAATAAACGCTGAGTAAAACTGGTCGGACTACGAGAAACCTACGCCTCGACGGCTACAGAGCCTTTGCTCACCAGCATGATTAGAGTTTTTTTCTACACCCCGGGCTTTTTGGCCTTAGCCATGGAAAGAGTCGGTACGCGTTTAGGAGTCTATTCGCCTGGCAAACATTCATCATGGCCGACCCCCTCTCATGTTGAGACCTAGAAGCTTGAGTTACGGAAACAAACTCTAAGTAAAACTGGTCAGACTACGAGAAACCTACGCCTTGGTGGCTACGACACCTTTGCTCACCAACATGATCAGAGTATTCCACCCGCACCCTGAGCTTTACGGCCTTAACGACGAAAAGGGTCGGAACATGCTAACCTTTTTATACGAAGGGGGGAGAAGGGCTAAAAACTATTTGGCCATAACGAAATCTAAGAGCTTGTCCATTTATTACAAGTTCATCGCCTGACTTATCTACCTAACTAAGTTTTTGGGTGGAATGTTCTCTCCTCCTATCTCCACAGGTAAGTCCTATCCCAGCAGGTAACACAAGTCAATTGGACGGCTTGGCTAATACCAAGAGGCGGGTAGGGAGTGGAAGGATGCCCCATGCGGGTTATGCCAACCCCATTGTGAACGATGGACCTAGATTCCACTCGAACATATCCGGTAAGAGCACCCCAAACCCATTACCCGTGCCATCAAGGTATGTCCTGCGCTAGTAGGTCGCCCTTTATTTACGCATGTTTTCTCTTATCAATTTTGCTATCGAACCCCCGATCCCAGCAACGACAAGGGGTCGGGTCACGCTCGGGGGCTGGCAAGGGTGTCTATTCAATAGACATTCTCGATGCCCAACCCCTTCTCACGATTAAAAAACCTAAAGGCAGGGTGCGTGGAAACAAACACTGGGTCAAATTGGTCAGACTGCAAGAAACCTACGCCCCGGCGGCTATGGTGTTTTTTGCTCACCAACATGATTAGAGTTTTTTCCCCACACCCCGAGCTTTAGCCTTTGCCTTCTTAGAAAGGGTTCGAAGGGGCCCACCCGTGGAATCTCCATCGAGGAGAGGCCGGCAGGTCGGTCGGACGGCTCATGCCGCTGTCGAGAGACGGGTCACCCTTACTTTAACACACATTTATTTCGCTATCGAGCCCCCAACCCTAGCAACGGCAAGGGGTCAGGCCTCGCTCGGGGGCTGGCAAGAATATCTGTTCGCTAGACATTCTTTATGCCCGACCTCTTCTCACGATTGAAAAACTAGAAGCAAGGTGTGTGGAAACAAACTCTAAGAAAAACTGGTCGGACCACTAGAAACCTACACCCCAGTGGCTACGACATTTCTGCTCATCAACGTGATCAGAGTTTTTGTCCCTGCACCTCGACCTTTAGCCTCCACCTTTTCGGGAAAGGTTTGGAGGGGCCCACCTACAGAATCTCCATCATGGAGAATCCGACAGGTCGCCCAAAGTCGATCGAACAGCTATGGCTGCACCCGAGAGACAAGTAGGGAGCAGCGGAATGTCCCGTGCAGGTCACACCAACTTCGCCATGGGCGATGGACCCGGACACCACATGGACATATCTGGTAAAAGATCCCCGAACCCGTCGCTCGAACCATCGAGGTAACTTTACCAACCCCCACTTTACTTTTCCAATACATGAGCAATCGTTCATCCATTCTCATGCATACCTTCATACATTCATTCATACATTCATTCATACATTTATTCATACATTCATTCATACATTTAATCATACACTCATTCATACATTCATTCGTACACTCATTCATATGTTCATCTCACACATCCAAGCATTGCATATGCAATTATTGCATCATAACGCTTCACGTCGCGTCATGAAGCGGTAGCCGTCTCATTCGACATGAGCGGCAACCGATCGAGGTTCAAAGGTTGGTCCATAAAGGGCTCGAGGCCGCCTCACACCAAACAGAGCCAGGGGAGAAAAACTTAGATGAGCCCCAGTGGCCTTGCCCAACCCCACTCAGAAGCGGACAGGGACATCTAGACCTTTCTCGTTCGATCCTAACCTCGAGCCAAGCCCACAGAATCTCCATCGAGGAGAGGCCAGCGGGCTACCTGAGTTGCTCTGAAGCAACACGAGCATCTACGGGGAGGCGGGTTAAGGAGTAGTGGAATGCCACATGAGGGCTATGCTAACCCCGTCATTGGATGACATACCCGGATTCCAGTCGAACATGCCCATTAGCGAGCTCACTGAGCACAACACTCGAGCCATCAAGTCAAGTGTCGTTAGCTCAGTCCCTCCGATTGGAAAAATCGAGGACAGGGTGACACATGAAATACGGCTGACCCCTACCGAGCCCCACGGGGCTTGGGGGCTCGAGCCGCCCGATCTGAACTCGGGAGACCAAGGTTCGAAGGCCACCCGTGAAGGGCCTGAGGCTGCCTCGCGTCGAACAGAGCCAGGGGAGAAAACACAAATGAGCCCCAGCAGCCTTCACCTGACCTGCTTAGAAGTGGACAGGGTCATCACAACCTTCTCATTCGATCCTAACCTTGAGCCAACCCCACAGAATCCCCATTATAGGGAGGCCATCGGGCCACCTGAGTTGCTCTCTAGAATGGCTCAGGCATCTGCTGGGAGGCGGGTTAATGAGCAGTGGAATGCAACATGAGGGCTATGATGACCCCATCGCAAACGATGAACCTAGATTCCACTCGAACATGCCCGTTAGCAAGCTCATCGAGCCCGTCACTTGAGCTATCGAGGCAAGTGATGTTAGCTCAACCCCTCCGGTTGTGGAAACCACGGATGGGGCGACGACCACAAAGACGAGCCAACCCTCAACCAGACCCTTGCTACACGTGGGGGCTCGAGGAAAGATTGGACTCGCAAGGAGACCGAACGCGCAGACGCTTTCTCCTACTAGTTTTGCTATCCTCTCCTTGATCTTTGGTGACACCTGACCCCCAGCAATGGCAAGGGGTCAGGTCTCACTCGGGGGTTGATAAGGGTATAAATACACCCTTTCTAAAATAGTCGCCGTGCTTGACCTCTTCCTCACATTAAACCTAGTGGCAAGGTCTATGGAAACAAACGACTGAGCAAGGCTAGTCAGACTACGAGAGACGTACGCCTCAGCGGCTATGGCATCTTTGGTCACCAGCATGATCAGAGTTTCCATCCTATACCTTGAGCTCTACGGTCTTAACAAACGGAAGGGTCAGAATGCATTAACCCCTTTTCACACATAAAAAGGGTGGTAAAACAAATTCAATCAAAAGAAACGAAATGACAAGTTTGTTTTTATGATACACAAGGGTCGGCACTTGTCCGCTAATTACAATAATGATCATCCAACCTATCTAACTAACTAGCCCCTCTAGGGGAGAACTATGTCTTCTATCCTGTCTGCTAGGTCCTGAGAAAGGGGAACCACCGCTGCTTCCATCTCCTCTAGCTCATGGACTTCATAGCTAGGCGTGAAGCCATGGCTCATTGCCTCTAGGTCGATGCTGTCCCCGTAATGGGAACAAGCAATCACGAAGGATTGATTAACCTCGGCTCAAAGGGCATTCCTCTCGAGCTGGCACACCCGAGCCGTGATCTCAATAGCATGAGCCGCGAGTGAGCTGGTCCCCTCCGATCGCACCACCTGAAGGTCATCATAGACCACTCCAAGGGTGGCGCTTAGGATACTGAGCTTGTTGCTCTCCACCTGAAGATTCCTCCTCGCCTCAGTGAGGTCCACAGCTAGCTCGGTAGAGATGCTCTCGACCTCTAGCTTCTGGGTCATCGCATTTCCAAGCTTGACCTGGAGGGAGCTGACCTTCTACTATGCGTCATCGCACTCTTGGTAGGCCTGGTCATGCTCTTGGAGGGCCTAGTCGTGCTCCTCACGAGCCGCGCCACGCTTCGAGCGAAGTCTCTCTATGGTCTAGAATAGCCCATCCCGCTCCTTGTGTAGCCAGGCGACCACCTCGGCATCTAGGCTCGCCCTCTTCTCTAGGGCCGTGAGCTTCTCCTCGGCCCCTAGCTTCAGCTCCCTTTCCTGCTCAACCTCGGCCAGAAGTTTGAGGATCCATTGGTGGGTCTTGGCGTCCTTCTAGAGCAGCTCATCCCGCTCCTTCCTTACCTTGGCGGCTTCCTCATCGTCCCAACACGATCTCGCCGATAGGGCCTCGAACGCCCTCTCAGCCTCGTCAGCATGCCGATGGGCCTCGGCCACCCGTGACCAAAGACTGCCCACCTCCTCAGCAAGGGGAGTCAGCTCAGCCACCTTTTGCTAGGCGGCAGCAAGCTGAGCAATCACCTCCCCGTGCAGCCGTGCCTCCTCGACGAGGCGGTCCCAAGTTTCCTTCTGCTCATAAAGGAACTGTGACTTCCTCTGGCTATGAGCGATGAGGGACTAAAAGAAGATGATGGTCAGAATACAAAAATATGCAAAGAAAGGAAAGGGTGAGAAGCAGGATCAAGCAAATACCCAGCCAGTGGGAATGACAACGTCGGCCAAGGCACCCCGACCATGGTCCAGAGCTTCGAGCACGAACATGACTCCCACATCGAGGTTCTCCTGCTCCATGCTCTTGGCATCATCGTCAAGGGTGAAGAGCATTGATGCCGGGTCCTGTAGATTTGTCCACCGGAGCAGGGGCTCTCCTCGAGCAGGCGAGTCACCGCCCACCGACATTAGGGCCAGAGTTGACTCCCCACTAGCTCCAAGAGCCGTCGGGCCCTCTCGCCATGATGTTCCCATAGGCGTCGACCTCTCTCCTAGCACCACGACATCCGGGGACCCCTCGGCCGTGTCCCCCTCCATCTAGCCCATGCCAGACTCCATCTCCTAGGATGTCACCGGTGCGGGTCACACCAGTACCTTAGGCATCACCACGATAGCACCCAGCTATGACCCACCTATCACAGCCGCCACCACCTCCACCTACGTTGGTGGGGTCATGATCGGCTGCATCGTGCCCACCGTGGTCGGCCCACAAGCGCGGTCGATAGCCTCATCTGCCCCATCATTGGCAGCGGTATTGCCGCCATCGCCAGCTACTCGGTGACCTCCAAAGGTGCCCCTTGGGCCCCTACATCCGCCCATCCCACCAAGGGCATGGGCACCGCTGTGGGCAGCACCTGTCTGGCCAGAGACGCGGTTGCACTGGCACCACACCTACCCAAAATGGGCGTGGCACTAGCCGATGGCTACCGCCTTGCTTGGAGGGTAACGCTCTTCTTTGGTGCCAGCGTCAAAGGATTACGCTGCCTCCCGATGCTGCAAGAAACGAAAAACATAAGTCATGATGAAATCCACCCAAAATAGAGAAAGCAGGGGAACTAATAACTTAACTTAGCGTCGTTGGGTGACATATATGTTTGGGGGGTGAACCCCCCGACCTCTGCTCTGCCCCGTCGGGGCGAGGCCGCTTCGAGCCTACCCCCTGCTCCTGGGCAGAGGGGCTCACTCCCCTTGTCTCTTGGGGTGCGGCAGCAGAGCCGCCCACCTCCAGCACATCTCAGGCACGATGGTAGAGCCACCCGCCCTTGTTGACTCCTAAGGGAGGCCAACGCTAAGTCCTGCCTCTGCTGGCTCCCCGGACATACCCTTCCCTCCGTGGAACAGAAAGGGTTCTGACTCTTGTAAGGGCGAACCACTACCTATCAGCGCATCTTCGTTCTCTAGGATGCCCCACTCAACATCGTTGGCTACCTCGTCTTCATCACCATCATCATCATCGTCGTCACTGTCGGTGTCCTCCCCCCGTTCCTGCGCTTATAGCTTCCGCTGCCTTTTCCTCCTCTTGTCCTCCTTCGCCTTCCTCAGACGCTCGACCTCGGCGTCATTTTCCATCCTCATAGATGAATCAACCGGCAATGGAGCCTGGTGATCCATGAGGATGAGGTCCCTCGGCTGGTCCCATCCCCCTCAAAGTTAGTGTCAAGAGGTCAGGAAATCAACTGAAGAAAAGACATGGAAAGGGGAAACT
This sequence comes from Miscanthus lutarioriparius, assembly GCA_904845875.1. NCBI lineage: Eukaryota > Viridiplantae > Streptophyta > Magnoliopsida > Poales > Poaceae > Miscanthus > Miscanthus lutarioriparius. Next base: position 43,112,603 of record CAJGYO010000006.1, read on the forward strand.
TACGAAGACGATGTGACCTGGCTCCGACCGCATTGGAGGATGCCTCGACACCGGATAAATGAAGTCGAGGGGGGTCCCCACATCATCCCACGAGGGCTCCATCGCCTCCTTGATCCATTTCGTGATCTTAGAGTTGGGAAGCGCCCCCTCAGTGAGCGCCGTTCCGTCAAATGATGCCTCGGGCGCCATCACATAAAGTGGGAGCACGCGCATCAGCAACGGCGCCACCCTCCTTGCGTGGTAGGCCTCAATGATGCTTGACCCCTTCAAGCTATTCTCCTTGAGGATCTAGATGGTGGTTATGTGGTCTCGGATTTTCTTCTTGTCCTTCTCCGGGTTGCCCCACTTCCTCCATGACTCTAAGGCCTCTTCGATCAGGCGCCCGGTGAACTCTAGTAGTGTGGCAGTGGCATCGTTCTTGAGATAGAACCACTATGAATCCCACCCCTTGTTGGATGTCGACAGCTGCATCGGTAGGTACTCGCCGACCCGATTATTTTGGAGTTGGATGCCGGCGCACCCCATAGGCATATGCAGCTCCTGCCTGCCGCCTTTCTCCCTCTTCTTTTGGATGGTGATGGCGAAGAAGTACCTCCAGAGATCAAAGTGGGGGCTGATCCCTAGGAATCCCTCGCACAGGGCGACGAACACTGCCATGTGCTGGATCCTATTGGGATTGAGGTGCTACAACTCGATCTTGTAGTAGTGCAACAGCCCTCGAAGAAATCTATGGGTGGGGGTAGCAAACCGGCGTTCATGGAAGTGCATGAATGCCACCACGTAGCCATCGGACGGTGATGGCAGATCCTCCTCGCCAGGCGGCAGCCACTACTCGGTTGAGGTCCATGCGTGGAGAAGGCCACGATGGACAAGGCCCTCCATGTGCTGGAAGGTGATGTCAGAGCGGCACCACGGATCCATTGGAAGATGGTGGTGGGTGGATGTGAGCTCGACAGCGGTGGGGACGCGGATGCAAGAAGCCTAGGTAATTGGTGGCGACGGTTGTAGATGCAAAGGCAATAGGGCAAGGTATGAATCTTGGGGGCAAACCCTTTGGTTTTATAGGGGCGACATGAGTGAGGAAACCAACCGCCCGCCTAGATCTCTGCGTCTACCACAATCTACCACAATGCCACACTGTGGGATATGCACATGCAATCTCTATTCGTTCCCTCAGAAAACTCGCCGGACGTTTTGCCTCACCGGATGGGTCATGACTCATCGCAAGTGCGAGGAATACGGATCTAAAAACACCTCTACGGCCCGTCTAGGCCTAGGAGCTCATAGGTTGGCCCATCGACGGGTTCGACAACCGCTCTGGGCACCTTCAAGGTAAGGAAGTAGAAACGGGTGGGACCACTAGCGACCAACACCCGGACGCACAAACGCTGTGGGCATCCTGGCCCACATTCAAGTCTTGGCAGGATACGATTCATGGTTTTTCCCTAAGGAAGGCAGAGAGCCCTCGGGACCAGTCGAACGAACCCGAGAACTATATGGATTGACCACTGAGAATCTGGAGTCGGTCACCAGCTGGCCCTAGCCGGATCCCTGTGAACAGGATACCGGGGCCCCAATCAGGAAAGACCTTTTCCAAACCACCAAATCTCATGGCCATACTCGTGAAGGGTCAGGTCTCGATGAAAGGGAACCACCGTTCCCAGGTTATGTCATGGGCTACAGAAGAAGGCCAAAGCCCTCAGGGTCCTCCGGTTCAGAAAAGCCTCTAAAGGAGTATTCTACTCCTCCAAAAGCTCAGGGGCTAATATCAGGGACCAATACTAGGGTACCCGAAGAAGAGGGGCAAATGGTCGTTATACGTTAATCCATCTAGGCAGTCAAAGGTGCAACTATAGCCCCAACCGACACTGAGGTCGTGGGCTTCGCCTTGCCCAATCTCTGGCCACGGGATCTGCCTCACTCAACCCCATGGTCATGCGATCCACCTCACCCGACCTTTGGGGGCGGGCTTCACCTCATTCGACACCAAGGCCATGGGCTCCACCTCGTCTGACCTCTAAGGGTGGGCTCCGCCTCACCCAACCCCCGAGGGAGGGCTCTGCCTTGCCTGACATCTGAGGGCAGGCTCCACCTCACTCAACTTCTGAGGGTGGGCTCAGCCTTGCCCAATGTCTGAGGGCGGGCTCTACCTCGCCCGATGTCTGAGGGCTGGCTCTGCCTTGCCCGATCCCTCAGACACGGCTTCTAATGGAAGCTCACGCCGCCACCAACCACTATAGGCTAGAAAGTATAGCCCAAGGTCAAACTTCTAGCATCATGCAGGGAGCAGTCATGTCTCAACACGACCGCTCCCTGTGACATGCCATTCTGGGGAACTCACATCACCCATAGTGACAGACACATGGTCACTATGCTACCTACTCCCTATACGGCTGCTGATCAGCACGCTGGTTCATCGAGCCACCCGCCGGGGCAGAGTGGGACATCATGACCCATTGAAAACACCAGGGTATGCCATCATTGGCGGATAGGCGCCTGGTATAGAGCTATCCCTGTCACCACCTGCCGTGTCAGTGGGACCCACACAAAGGAAAAGAAAGGCCCGGTGACCCTAAAGGACTTTCTCTCTCTCTCTCGTTCTCCTCTTTTCTCCTACTTTAACCCGTGCTTTCCCTTGGCCTATAAAAGGGAAAGCTGGGTATCTCACCGTATCATATCAGAACCACTAGCATCGAACCTCAAACTCATAGCCGAGCAGCGACCGAGCTCTCGGAACCCATTCGTTCTTTCCACTAGAGACCTAGGACATGTCCCTCTCTCAACCGTTTGTAACCCCTACTATGAACTTTCAGTGCTAGTAACACGAGTAGCAGCAATGAACTAGACGTAGGGACATTCTGCTCGAACTAGTATAAACCTCGTGTCCTCTTAGCACACCATCCGAGCTAGACGCACAATATTAGAAATTTACTCATTGGTGTTTACTCAAAACACTGACACTTCTTAACTGCTGGTACCCGTCGCTGTCCCACACGCCATCTCCTAGGCTGCCATTTGTCTCCTCATCACCCACGATGACACCATTGATGCCTCCAAGACCATTGGTTCCCTCACCACCACCGCTCCCGGTGTGGTCCACCTCGCCATCATCGTAGGCCCCATTGTGGTCCCACATGTCATCTCCTAGGCTAGCAATGGTCTCCCTATCACCCACAATGATGACGTTGACACCACTAGCACCGGTGGTTCGCTCGCCACCGCCGCTCTCGGTGCGGTCCACCTCGCCATCGTCGATGGCCCCATCATGGTCGAGCTCGCTGTCACTGGATCCGCTCTCGGTGCCCCACAGCGAGAGCGGGTCTCCTACAATGTCGCAGTCCTGGTCGCCGCCCGCCGAGGACATGTCTAAGGGCTCTATGGTGGTGGCCCTGTCATGGCCTAGCTCGCCTTTGTCGGATCCACTCTAGGTGCACCACGGCGGGAGCGGGTGAAGTGATCCTCCATTTTGATGTGGCAGATAGGTTTGTTGGTTTCAACCCAGGCAGGTTTACCTTGTAGGCATTGGATTTTGATCGTGCCTGTTGGTACCCTTGTTGCTTAGAGCTATGGGATGGCACAACCCATTGATTTAATTAGTAGTATCAAGTCATGTAAATATTTGTAGTTAGGACGAGTACACTGCCTGGTGCTCATTACTACTACGAAGTCATGTTAATCATCTGTAGTTAGAACTAGTATGTTTATGTAGTAGTTGTATGACTTTGAGTAGCGTGGCATGTTTCTCCTCTTATTATGGTCGATGATGGCATGGCTATGTAGTCTAAACTCGTATTGTTGCTGTACTCCACATATATATATGAAGTCTAGTTTGATGTTATGTTATCTTTCTAGTAGCACTGCTCTCCTCTTATTATGCATGTAGCCATGCCTAACTCTGCAAAACCAACCAAGACCCAAGAATAGGTGCCTAATCTTTTATGCCACCAAAGCACAGTCCGGCTATGTTGTATTAGACGAGGCTAGACCATATATTAGGTGTCCGACTAGCTCATTTATCTTGGATATGCAAAATCAATAACCAATGGACAGTCCGCCCCCTCGTTTTGCCACAGGTCGGACAAGCAAAAAAGGGTGCAGAAGCGGATGGGCAACAAGATGAGTTAGGCTATGGTTTGAACTTAGTTAATTGTGGTATGTATCTGGATGTCAATAATGCTAATGTATCTCAATCTATAATTGGCAGTGCGCTTGTTTATTCAGTGTTTGTTCAGTGTTTATATCAGTTAGTTCATTTCATCGTAGTGGTGTTCACTATTCATACAAATCCATTACCTGTACGCCCTCATCAAAATCACATTCCAAAATACATGAAAAGCACTAAAAAATAGTTAAAACCACCATTATATTGATTCCTAATATTTACTATCTGGGTACATGAGGCCATTCAAAATAGACCAAAAGTGCACTACAACGCACCCGCCATTGTACTACTACTAGTTCCTACTACACCTACTACTACTATACTAATTAACACCTATTGATCGACGCTGCTGCCCCAGTCATCGCTGTTGTGGCCGCCCTCCTTGTCATCATCCTACTCCAACAAGGAGTCATCCTCGTCCTCCACGATCATGTTCGGGGATGGAGGGTTGAGCCTGCGCTTCTTGTAGCGTGGCATGGGGCGAACCCCAGCGGAATGGTCTCAGTGATGTTGTCCACCTCCTTTGCTAGTGCCTCCTCCTCCTCCTTCTCCTCCTCCACCTCCTCCTCTGCCACCACCAATGCCTCCTCCTCCTCATCGTTAGTGGGCTCCCCATCGTCTTCGGCGGGCTCCTACATCGACAACGGATACTCCTCATGCTCGGGGCTCAGCGTCGGTTGATTCACCTCCGCGTCGTCCTCATCTTCATAGTCAGTGGAATACTTGATGGATGACTAGTGCCCCATTGCTCACTCAACGCTGTAGTCACTACCAGTGTGTAGGGATCGGAGGAGGTGATGTGATGGATGGGTAAATTGAGTACGTATGAGAGAATACCCCAGTCGGTGGTCCTCTCTATAGACTACTAGTCATTTTAAAGAGGAGAGCCAAGTGGTTGCTCTCCCATAGGACGCGATGCTTGAGGCTTCATAGTTGGTTGGCATCCCCCATTTCATGTGTTTGACTCCTGGGTTAGGAAACAATGTACGTTCAATCCACCCGGTAATCTAAACCGTGTTATCTTTGCGAGTTCACACGGTAGTTCGTAGAGTGTATTTAAGAACTCCTACTGTAACCCCCGCTTGACCGTCTCTCCTGCCTCCTCCTCAATCATCCTAAGTCGATCGTGCTGCTCCCCCTCTCTAGCCCTCTGTCTCACCGGCATCCACATGTCATAGCTCCATCCACGTCGGCAATCATGTCGCTGATGGCGCTCCCTACCAACGTGCAAATTGAGATCACCGACCACCTCGCTATGACTTTGGATTGGCCCATGGACGACCACCATAGCCTATGGGCGACCTGCTCGTCCATGCACCGCATTTGCGGCCACCCCATCATCGGTCGGAGTCTGGCACTAGATCGGTTCAGATGCGGGAGGACGAGGGCTAACCCTATCAACTACTACACCCTCCTTGCTAGCCTGACCCAAGTCGACAACCCAGAAGCTTGCTTCCTCACCGGGATATAAACCATATTCATGGAAAAGTGCAGCCCCCAGCCTTGCCTCGACAATCTCACCTGCGCTGCCGATGGCGGGCAGCAATATGGCGACCAAATAGGCCGCCAGATTGTGCCCACTATCGGCGGCATGGGCGAGATCGTCGAGGCATGGCCGGGGCCTATGGGTTTCCACGAATACCCTTGGTATCCCACTGAGGATGCAAGCCTCCGGGTTGCCAAGTTCGATCAGGCTAGAAATGAGGGCATAGTAGTCACCGACATCGTCCCACCCCAGCCCGTGTCTGCACTGGTCTAGTGCCACGCGCCGACCGACGACAGGGTTGCCGTAGATGCGGCGCATGGACGAGTAGGTCACCCGTAGGCTACGGAGGTCGTCCTTGGGCCGCTCTGAGGTCACAGCGTGGTGGCCGACGATCTCAATGGCCAGCTCATCAGGGAGCACCAGTAACAGTGACGTAGGGTGCTGCCTCACCAACATGATTGCCGACGTCGAAGTCACGTGATACATAGCGCGAGGAGGCCAACTGACGGCTCGTGTGGTGGCATGGATGGAGCTACGATGTGTGCGTGGATTGAACTACGGCGTGTGGATGGTGGCGAGATGGAGGGCTAGAGAGGTGGAGCGGCGTGATCAACTTACGTTGATTGCGGAGGAGGCGGCCTAGCGGGGGTTATAGTAGGAGTTCTTAAATACTCTCTGCGAACTGGTGTGGGAACTTGCAACGATGACACTATTTAGATTACCCGGTGGGTGGGTGATCGAGTGGATGAGACGGTTTAGATTACTGGGAAATGCAGAGTTTTCTAGTTCTCTTTTTGATCCGAGTGTTTCTTTCTGTTCACATTTTAGTGCACACACAAGAAAGTCCGAACGCTGTTCATTTGATCTCATCAGTCAGCTGCGAGTGGAATTATTGCCTAGGTATGATGTCTTTTGATCTCATCGAACACGTCTCAGTACAGTAGGATGAGTGGCTTCGGTCTATTGCAGCGAACCATGCAGTGATGATTTTATTTGGACAAGTCTCACCTCCATCTAATGCAGAACGGAGGAGGCATAACTATTGAATTTTTTACTGCGCACGTAAGAAAGTCTGCTCACTGTATATTTCAACTCGTAGGACAATATATAGTGTCGTCTGTACATTTAAAAGTCATAGCAAATTGAGTGCATTTGTTCATAGCAGACAAAAGTACTCCCGTCCCCATGTCATACATTAAAAAATGTTAATTTTTTGTGTTAGTAGAACTTGCCTATTCGGCTGTGCTACAAACAGCAGTTGCACCGCCTGTGGCTTCATGCATGAAGTAGTAAGGTATGTCAGTTGGATTCATGAAGATGCAATGTCAACCATAGCCTAGGGAGTGCAGTCGATCATAACCTATGAAACCATGTACAGTAGCCATCTCTAGCTAGCTGCTGCCCCTCGGCTGCTGTGAGCCTACGACTACTAGGATTGGAGTGCATTGTATACTCCACCGGATGACAGAAGGTCCGACCATCTAAAATATTCACTACTCGGATACTAGTAATGATAAACATTGTGCAGTCATGTCAGAAGCCTGTTCTAGCACTAGCGTCCCTGTGTGTACAAAGCCTGGCCTCACTCCCATTGTACAGCCATCTCTAGCTAGCTGACTGGCTCTGCTCCTCTAACCAAGAGAAATTGCTTAATAGGGAAGCAACTCCTCTTCACTCTTCGGTCTGCAAACTAGTCAGGCCCGGAGAAGGACGTTGTCACATGTATGGTGTACCTTCTTCTGTTTTCCTTTTACTTAAATTCCTCAAAAAAGGTAAAGTTTTGTCTCCTATAACTTGGGTCCAGAATCTTGACTCCCCCTCTCTTTTATAAATTGGCAGGAGTAGCCGTTGTGTTTCAAACTGGTCGCCCCCTCCCCTCTCTCTCTCGCTAGCCCCTTCCCTCGGTGTAGCTCTATCAGCACCATGTCCCACTAGATCCAATCCGCTCATGGTAGCACCACATCGAACAGGATGCATTGACAGAGTAGCTCCTGGACAATAGATCGGTTGTCAGATCTTGTTGGTGAAGAGGCTGGCCTTCCATTGGTGATTTGCCTTCGCTGCAAGCTTGCTAGAGTGATTGAGCGATGGTCTACAAAAGAAAATCTAAACCATGGCCGTGTCTACTTCAAGTGCTAGAGGAATGGGGCGAGTTTCTTATTTGTCACTTCTTTGGCTATAACTATTGCAATGCTCGGTTTAATTTTTTAAAACAAATTTGTGCAGTATCTGAAACTCTGTGGTTACTATGTATGGCAGCGATAGTATCTTGAGGATTAGAAAAAGTCAGGCATGATCCATGTCTGGCTAATGGACTCAGAGGACAAAGAGGAGGAAGGAAGTGAAGGCCACTTGAATGGCGGAGGTGACAGGAAAGCATTGGAACTCAACATGCAGAACCTACAGCGGAAGTCGAATATGTTTTTTCTTTGTTGTGTTCTAGTTGTTGGATTTGGAATCATGTATTATGTTGTATTGAAGTAGGTCATCAACATGTTAGATTTGGAATGCTCTATTTTGTACTAGCTAGGAGGATGTATGAAGAATATGAACTAATGTCCTTGGTTTGTGAAGGGTGTTTGGTTGTCTACAGCTATGTATGCAAGCTTAGCTGAGATTATGTTTGGTATGCTGAATCTTAGGTTGCACGAGCAGATGCAACTTGTTGAGATGGTGTTTGGTTATCTATGTTCTATGAGGAGAGTTACCTTGCATCTAAAGAAGGTCAGCTTACCCCCTCAATGCTGAGATTGGCAGTGAGTAAATTTTATAAATCCACAACTCGTAACAAAATGCAACTTTAACAACCATTAATAATATTCATGGTACACTGTTGGTATAAATTAATGTACACAGATAAATTGTAAGAGCACAAATATCGCTGCAGCTTTCACCCGGAAGTATTCCAAGTATCGCATCCACAGGGAAACATTTGAGACTAACTACGGTTTAACTTAACTAAGGGTAAGTCAGGATAAGATATATATGATAAGTACATGATAATTAAGCATCGATAATGAATAGTTAACCACCTAGAGCACTCCTTTCTAAGACATTAACATGACTAGGTAGAAATTAGAGAGATAATTCCTAAGTCATTCTTAGTTACTAGTCAAAGCATACGATGTTTAGTGCAATTACACTTAGTAGTCATGGCTAAGATCATCTTTATATCTACACATAAGGGATATTATTAAGGAAGATTAAGAACAGAGCTTGTTCTTCAATTCGTAATCGGACCCTACGTGCGCCTATATTCGTGGAGTGGACTACAAATGACTCAATGGGAGTGTCACATCCGTGATCTACCACATGACCCAGAATGTAGGGTGTATCCATAGGTAAACAATGTATAAGCACCATGCTTACACAATGTCGACCACTCACCCCATGCGTAGTGGAGCGAGCGCTATACGAACTTATGCATGGACATAATGATAAACTAGCTATACTAAGCATATAATCAAAGTAGACGATGAACATCATAACGAAGAACATGAATGTAACATCCTAATGGGCCAAAGTGGACCCAATTAAAAATCCAGTATGGGCCGGTGTTACTGTAGCAGAATAAGGCCGGCTATTGTAGCATCCAAAGCGGGTTACTGTAGCGCGGTACTGTTCATCCGAATTGGGCCAGGCCAAATTCGGAACACTGTTCACGGTGGTTACTGTAGCATCGCGAAAATACTGTGCAACCAGGTTTAGTACCATACTGGAAATCCTGAATTCGCCGGATCAACTTAAATACCAGGGACAGGGACGCGTAATAACCTTCGGTTAACCGTTTTGAACGAAGCGAGGACGAAAGTTCAAGCGGGTTGCTACGCGGGTCGGACCACTCCTAGGAAGAGTGGGCTGGGGCCATGTATGTCGGGACTGGACGTTACAATGAATAAGATGAATACTAATATTGTCATAACAATTGTAGCAAGCATATAAAAGTAATGGAGATACAAAAGAGAGGGGGTACAAAGATTATACCAAACCATGCTCTTGACAAAATCAAGGAAAGCATTCTTGTGTCTCTCTAGATCTAACTTAGCTAGCTATGCTCTAGAATGGAGCTTTGAGGATTAGGGTTTGGTCTCTATCTTCTGCTCTAACTTATGCCTTAGGGAGGGGGAAGGGGCTGCTATATATAGGCTGAGGTGGAGTAGGGGGCAAGGAATTGCCACATCATTGATCCACATCAACTGCCTCGATCACCGTTGAATGAACCAACCTAAAACCGCCTTAGAATCAACGGTGTAGAATGTAGGAAGGAGTATGAGGCGGTGGAGGGCGATGTCTTAGAATCGACCAATTTATAAGATCACAAGTATAATGTCAACCACCGGAGCAGTCGCGCTGTCATACTTGAGCCCATATAAACCCGGTAGTCCATCGAGTGTCGCAAAGGACCTCGAAACATAACCAATATACAAACCAAGATCGTACATGATTCAACATACATATCACATGTTACATAAAGTTTGCAAGTAGTTCAACATACATTGGAGTATGAATAAAGTTATTACAACCCAAAGTTCAAATTTAGTAGCGAAAGCAATATAGTTTTGAAACCATAACACACCCAGTTCAGATACATGCCAGTTTCATGATCATTTCCAACAAAAGCACATAGAGAAGCTACTAGAAAAGGCCTTGCCTATCGGCCTCATTGCTCATCCACGGTGAGAGAGAAACAAGTCTTGCAATAACCATGATACACGATACCATCTGCAACAAGTGGGAAATAAACCCTGAGTACTGGCGGTGGCCCTAATGGTGGACGACGGAGGCGTGTAGTGGTCCTCCGGCCATCTCCAGCCATGCCAAGCTCTGGCGAGCTTGGCTATGGCTTTAGGGTGACCTAATGGAGATCTAGGGTTAGGATTTGGGATCTAGGAGGCATCGGTGAAGCACGGCGGCGTGCATGGCGACACGGTGGCGCAAGCGCGATGGCGGCACTGAGGCGTTCCAGTGAGCCGGGTGATGGCATTGTTCAACCAGCTCCATTCTAGTTTTCCCCACCCTATGGCTAAGCTCTAACGCCTTGAAGCAAGAGAGAAAAAAAGATGAGGCGAGTGTGGCCATGGTGGCATGCATGGCGGCGACGCGACAGGTTCACGGCGGTGGGTGCAGCATTTGGCCTTCGGCAAGGCCGGCATTGGCCAAAGGCCAATGGCTATAGCTACCACTAACCCTAGCGACTACAAAATAGGAGAGAGAGAGTGGTGCATGCGTGAGGTGGCCTAGCCACGACGAGCTCAAGCTCGGTGGCGCACTGTGGCCATGGCGACCACGGCCATGGCGTAATGGGGCCTCACCTCGGCTCAAGAGGCATTGCTAGCGGGTTGATGAGGTAGTGCATGATGCCACAGAGCTATGGGTGAGATGAATCGAGTGGTGGTGCGGTGTAGGTTACTAGCACGTCCGGCAAAGATGAGACGGCGACACGGAGTCGCCTTTCTCCGCCGCAGTGAGCGCAGGAACGAGAGAGGGATGGAAAGCGAGAGTGAGTGCGAGAGAGAGTGAGCGCCTAGCATTTCCCTCCTTTAGGCTCGACAGGGCAGGCCGTCACCGATGTACGGTCACCACGCGACGCGCGTGGCCTGATGTGGTTGGCGATTGCCCAGGGCGTTTGAACACGCATCAAGCTCACACAAGCAATCAGGTCAAGAAACTAGATGCAAGTGAATTATATTGCAATAAATAACTAAGTGCATACAACCCATCAAAACTAGGCATAACCAACTGTACCAGCAGGTTATATATATCACCAACATGTTAATAGTTGGACCCAAATAAATTTTTTATAAGCCTTTATTAATTTATCAATTAATTTAGATGAAAATTGGAACTGCTACTTCTAGTGCTCAATAAATTCTGGAAAACTTTCAACAACCTACACATACTCCCAGGACTCTACTGTTAAAATTTCATGCCATTTAAACGAGTATAACAACCTCTATAAAAATGACAAGTTAAATAGGTTTATAACAACTTAAATAGGTTTAGCATAGTGAAAAGTGTCAAGCAATAGATTTCCTATTTTTCTTACATTCCTCATAATGCAAGAATGCTGTGAAAATAATTTCATAACCATAGGTTACATAAATCTACCCCAATTAATTTCACAAGAAACTATCATTTAATCAAGATAAAACAAGAAGTCATATTCCAATCATGCTAACTATAGGTTTCATATTTTTTCTAGCTACATCATGTCAAAATAAGACTAACAAAATTGGAATCACATTTTTAGCATCTCCCAAACTTAAGTTATGCATTTTATAAGATTAAATAGGTAATAAACAAGATAATTTAAATAAGGTATAAAACTATAGCACATACCAAGTTTCATATTTTTAATAGATAGTACTCATCAAGATGAAGCTAACAAAATTTGGTTCACTCAATTTGAACACTTCTAGAATTAGTTATGAATTTTACAAGTTTGCATTAAATTTTGGAAAAATAATTAAAGAAAATCAGCAAAACCCTAGAAATTGCTAAGCACACCCGAGCTCAGCGCACCCAGAGGTACTGATGTCTGGGCCCCGCAGTAAACTCAGCCCCACTTATCACACACACAGGGCAGAGGCACGGCTTGACCGGCGTGAAGCTCACCGACGGCGAGGTCTCCGGCGACGTGGTCTTCACCACTAGCTTCCTCTCATCACTCCGCACTCAACGGTGTAGGTGGTTGGAGCTATTACAGCCTCTAGCTAGGGAAGCAGCACTAATGGTGGACGGCGGAGGCGCATAGTTGTGCTTCGGCCATGGCAAGCTCCGACGAGCTCGACTATGGCTTTAGGGTGACCAAACAGAGATCTAGGGTTAGGATTTGGGCTCTAGGAGGCATCGGTGAAGCACGGCCACGTGCATGGCGACACAGCGACACGAGCACAATGGTGGCACTATGGCATCTTAGTGAGCCAGGTGACGCCTAAAAGCAAGAGGGGGAAAATACGAGGTGAGGGTGGCCACGGTGGCATGCATGGCGGCGGCGTGGCTGGTTCATGACGGTGGGTGCGACGTTCGACCTTCGGCAAGGCCAGCATTTGCCAAAGGCCAATGGCTATAGCTACCACTAACCTTAGTGACTATGGAACAGGAGAGAGAGCGATGCATGCGCGAGGTGGCCTAGCCACGGCGAGCTTAAGCTCGGCGACGCACTACAGCCATGGCGACCGCGGTGATGCCGTAATGGGGCCTCACCTCGGCTCAAGAGGCATTGCTAGCGGGTCTATGAGGTAGTGCATGACACAGCGGAGCTGTGGGCGAGATGAATCAAGCGATGGTGCGGTGTAGGTTACTAACTTGGCTGGCGAAATCACGACAGCGATGTGGCATCGCCTTTCACCGCTGCAGTCAGCGCGGGAGCGAGATAGGGATGGAGAGAGAGAGTGAGTGCGAGAGAGAGTGAGCGCCCAGTGTTTCCCTCCTTCAGGCTCAATAGGGCAGGTAGGCACCGGCGTATGGCCGCCATGCGGGGTGCACAGCCTGACGTGGTCAGCCACTACCCACGGCGTTTGAATCGGCATGGGCCGATTTAGGCCGACTGATAGTCAATTTTCTCCCCACCAGATCTCCCAATCCGTGCATTGTTTTGGTAAACCAATCTCACCATTTTGTAGAGATACATGAGTACTCCAACTTTGCTTTAAGAAGTTTGGCCAAATTCGAAATGGTTTGCAAACTAAAATTCACCAAAGGTGGGTACATGGAAACTGAAACTCAATTCGAGATAGCCAATTTTTTTGTTTCAAAAACAGCATCAAATTGATTTTTGTGAGCTCTATTTGACTAACTTAGGCACATATTCAGCTCTTGAACATAAAACAAAGTTTGTTCTACATGAGCTAAACTACTCCTTTTATTTAGGGTCCACTATCATGCAAGCTCTCTAAGTAGTTAGACAAGATAGGTCAAACAACTAACATGATAATGGCAATTTTAGCAATACCAACACTTTAGAAGCAATTTTGGACCAAGTCATGAATATAAACTAGGTTCCATTTTTCATCCTAAGTGTGTCTAAGTTGTTTTGGTGACCAAACAACACCCAATTGCATCATCAAGCATGATCACTAAGCATTCACAAGGAAATTCAAGCACTTTATGAAAATAATCACAATTGGAAAAGGTATCATTTCATGCTTAGGAGTGCAAATGAATGGATGATGCTTATGCTCATGCAACACAAGTGTAAAATGCAAGCTTAACACTAGGGTGTTATAGGCGATTGGTGGGCCTAGGGGGCCGGGTGACCTGTAGGTGGGGTCGGCCGGCCCCACCTGGTAGCCTCTTAGGCCCCGCCTCGGTGTATTGCCTTTTGGTGTCTTCTAGATCCTTCCCAAGTTGTTTACGCGATGGAATTCTGTAATTTCCTTTGATGAATTGGTCCCCCTTGATGGTTTTCTGGATAAACTATGCTAAAAACACAGATTCACCAAAACTCATGGAATTTATTGGTTTAAACCCCTATACCTTTGTTTGTTGATGGAATTAAGTATAAATACATGTTATGTTGATGGTTTATAATTGATGTTAGTGACCGTCAACAAGTTCCCCCAAGCTTATCCTTTGCTAGTCCCTAAGCAAAGCTAAACATAGCAATGGATCAGAAGTTGGTACAATGTTTTCATGCCTCAAAAGTACACATGCGTTCAATCAAAAATTCTCCTCCGAATTAGAATAAACTGATCTGACTTTCAAACTTACCCATATTACCTTCAACCATGGGGCTTCTTAGCCTTCACTTGGGTCTTGAGCAATTGAAAGATAGAATGATCAAGTCAAGCACTATGTCTCAAGCTCTTTGTTCCACCATTGTTCCAGAGTTTTTATAAGTTTTCAAAATAAAACTTAGAGATTCCATTGTATGACACTCTCAAGTTTCTCAATATATGTGGTATTTCTAGATCCTCACCAAGGCAATAAAGATGTTATGCCTTTTCCTTCCTACCACTAAGGCTTATGTGCAGTTTATAGGTAGGGAGAAAGCTAGGGCATACTTGCAATGCATGTATTGTAAAGTCAAACAATGGATCCAAAGAGAGTTGAGTCATATAATTAAATCAAGATGTGCATGTGTGTGGATATATGGTGGGTATATGATGGCTAACCTAATTCTACTATGCTCCTTGAAACATATCTCTCCTTTGAAACTTGAAAACATTTGCTAGGGAGCAGGGGCTATCTTATTCATCTCTCTTTCTCTTCAGGCGGGCATCTGAGTACCCATTGTTTTCACTATCTCAGACACTTGTCCATTTTTTTCAACTCTTTTTTTTCTTTTTTTCTCTTTTTTATGAATAACTTTTGCATAGCCCCATATCCCTTTTCTACAATAAAACTTTTGAGAGATAGTTACAAGAACTTGGAGCATTTATTTGGTGGATGGAAAACCTAACAAGAATGTTTTTGGGGTTCACTCCTAGTGTAGGAGTAGAACATTTTTGAGTGGATCTAGATGGAAAGCATATTTTTGCGTCTACGGCCAATGTAGGAGTAATGCATATGTGGTGGTGTGTATGTGATCTTGATTTTAAGACCATGACAAATCTCTCATAAGGGTCAATAAAGCTTGACAAAACTTAATGCAATTGAAAGCAACATATATGTAGAAGTTTTCCTAGCCTAAATAACATATATGGCTCTGGTGGGAATTCAAGCTTTGTCATACAGGAACTCATCATGTAGTATTTTTTTGTGTTTTTCAAAAAGTAAATCTCTAGAACTTTAGTGTCACTTGGAACAAGATAAACAACAGCTCAGACCTTCTCATATCATATCCATCAATTACCTAGACTTAGATCAAGTATTCGCTACCCACGAGTTTCAAGTTCAGAGTAAATCCTTATATCAAAACAATCGTATCCAAAACTCAGGAGAATTCAAGGCTGTAAACTAGGTACTTGAAAAGAACTAAAACAAAGCAACTATTCATCATTTTCATTTAAGAGATTATTCTGAGTCCTCTTGATTTTATTCAACTCTTAAAAATAAATTAAAGCAAACTAGACACACCTTTTTATTTTGTGTTCAATTCACCATTTTCTTGACTATTTAAAAGAAACCAAAACTAGAACAAAGGGAAAGCATACTTACCTGGATACACGGGAGTGCTTCTTCCCCAAGCTAGTTCTTTCGGTGAGGGTTTGGTGTTTGAAGTCCTTCGAACTAGACTTCTCCTTGTGAAGTTCATTGATCAAGTACCTCAGTTCGCTCTGAAGATCATGAATCTTGTGGTGGTGCCTCTAATGGTGATGTCATCTTCTTCCTGCCAAACCCGTCTTGGTTTTGAGTTTTGATTTTGGTTTGATAGGCTCAAAACCTTCACTTGTAGGAATGGGGAAATTGACTATCTTCCCCCATACTTTGCTTGAAGTATGTCCTGCTCATAAGACAAGGTAGAGATCAAGTGCATGGGCTCTATTGGTAGGAAAACACCAACAGAACCAAAGCTTTATTTATTCTTCTATATCCTTAGGCACATTGAACAAGATGAAGTTAATGTCTATGTGCTTTATTTAATTATAAGATGGGTGCCAAGATCAAAAGATTGAGCATGAATGTAGCATTTAAGTATATTTGGCTAAAAAGGGTTGAATTTCTTAACCCATAGAAGAATTGTTCACCTTCTAGAGATAGGATATGCACTTTTTAGCTCATTTGGTTAAGACTATGAGATCAAGAAAGTGGTGCTAGGAGCAAGCTTAAACAACTAAACATGCTAAGTAAATTAGGTTGGATCAAGTAATGGAGTTGTAACCTAAACATGTTTGTTTCTTATTTATGTGCCTACCAGAATCAAGGAAAAAACCTTTTTTAAATAATAACCATTTACCTTAGGATGTTACCTTTGTCATTGAAGCGTAATGTCACCATATGACAAAGGGTAGATGACTCATGATGGTCCTTCCCTTTTGCTTGAAGTTTTTCTTATTTGGCTAGCCTCGCAGTACGTGTTGTTCATGAGCTTCTTGTCTCCTAGATTGCACCTTTTCTTTCTTATCCTTTTGTCATACCATCTTTCTACTCTTCGATCTTTTGACACCTTGTAAGACCTTCTACCTCACTCATTGTCTTATGCCTGCAAAGGATTAGTGGACAACACATACCTGAAGGAAAATACAATTTTGAAATATGGGTTGTTTGTCTAGAATTTTGTAATTTCCCTCTATGCTAATGAGAAGATAGTGTTAGAATTATTTTAGCATAGTTTTTGTTTATCATGTTCTATACAAGCATGGTTTCAAGGCAAAGGTAACTTGCAGCTAAAGACAAAGTGAATGATCTTTAACACTTATAGTTCTTTCATCCATGATGAATGAGTTGTGTCTTCTCTGCACCATGTTATTGGAGTTCAACATGTGCCTTACTTCATCTCTGATTTGAATTCATATCGTGACTTACCCAAATTCAATTGAGAATTTCCTGCAGAGGTTAGTTCAACAAATATCAAGTATCTGCTAAAGCAAATTTTAGTTCAATAACCAAACTAGACTCCATGTCTAATTTGATTAAGGCATTTTAACCTAAGCACCTCGCTTAATTTAAAAAACCTTTGGAAGTATGTCGAATACTTTCAAACCAAAACTTACTATGGTAGACAAAGGTAACATGAAAGCACTATAGAGATTTACTCAAAAGAAGATGAAAGAACACGATTGTTATTTAGCAAATTGAGCATGTCTTAAAGGTAGAGACAACCAAAATAATTTAGCAACATGGCAAGAGATGTATTTTTAGGAAAGTCTATCCCCTAGCTTGAATTTTGTAGAAAAATCAAGTTTAGATGGATGTAATTAAATGTTGCATGATAAATGATTGGACATACCTTGGGTCATCATCCTTCATTTGGCTTTAAACCTAGAATGATTAGTGACAAAAAATACCCAAAAAAATATTTTCACAATCATGTTTCTATGCACATTTCACAAGGGCATTATAGCGAAAGATGAAGACTCATGTTATCTCCCGAAAGTGCTTATTTTAGGACAGAAGCTTGTCCTTGGGAAACCTTCGAATTGTTTCTAATTGGTGAAGTGGTTTCCCCTCCAACACCAATCTTTGGGTGCCTATCTCAAGATTTATGCCAATGAGATTTGCAATATTTATGATAAACATATGCATCTACAACCACCCTTTCAAAGTCTTTATGAACAGGGAGTATGAGGGGATTGAAGATCTTGTGTGTGGCAATGTTAGAGAGACCAAATGATTCAGGAGATTTCTCATGCGAGCATGGAGAGGTGTTCATGAAATAACTTCCATGTGCGTTGATGTTATCTTCCTTTTCAAGCTCTAAGGGTGTTTCTTCATGAATGTCTATAGGCGAAAACATTGTCTCCATCATTCCATACCTATGACATTCATTGGATGTTTTATTGTCCAAGATTTCCTATGGATTGGTGGCTCTCGGGTTGATCTTGTCTAAGGCCTTCTCCGAACTTGGATGAGTCATGTTTATTAAAGAGATTTATTTAAGCTCACCATTTGGATCTAAGGCAAGTTTGGATTCTACCCATAAGGCTTAGTCCTTGTCTATCCATTCTTTAGCAATGACATATGAGTTCTTGATAGATTCTAGCCATTGTCGTTGCTCTTCTTGGTCATCCTTGTGGTCTTCATGACTTCTATGCTTTGGTTGTCTTAATGGATTTCTAGAGTTATCATGAGACTTAGGAGAGAGAGAGCATAAGAGGGATCATCGGGGTCAAGAATGGGTTGAAAAATGGGTTTAGATGAGACATAGAAGGGGAGAGGATAGGAATGGCTTCTAGATGGCTCAGCTCTCCTTCTGTGGCATTACATGACACGCCACCCTTGAATTCTTCCTAATGTTCTATATGGGAATAAGGACACTTTCTAAGAGATCTCTTCTTTAGAGGATTTAAATTATATTCACTTGAAGGTCTCTTGTGAAACTAGAAGTTTAAGTTTTTCCCAAAATTAGCATTAAAAAATCATCCATACAAGAAATTTCAAAAGGTTGAATTTCTTCTTCTTTTGGAAGATTTGGATTCTGTGGTATTGATGGTTCGGGATTGATAGCTAAATCTTAGGATTGGAGTGGTTGTGATTTGGCTATCAAAACTTTCTCTTCTTTGTTCGAGAGATGATTCATTCTCTTCCTCGAGGTGTTTATTATGATTGCTAGTGCAGGGAGTTTTTCCACTAATCTTATCAAGCATAGACCTTGCTTCACTAATAGACAGATGAAGAAAAGCTCCTCTAAAGGTTAGAACTTTTATTCAAAGGCTGACTACTCTAGAGATGGGAAAGAAATGTAGACAAAATTTAGAGCATATCGTTTCTCCATCTCCTTGCATACTTCCTACAGTTCGACTATACCATTGCTTAGCTCTTCTTGTTAAAGAGAACGAAAATAACTTCCATCGTAAGGTCTTGTCAGACATGCCAGTGATACACAAGCATGCATAGGTATGTACGAACTCCCATACATGTGAGTATGGGTTTTTGTCGCCTTCTCCCAAGAAGGATTCATCCCAAATTAGTTTTAAACACGGGCATAGCTTATAACCAGGTGTTATGATAGGCTCTGAAGATTTTGGTGGCTCTAGGCTTACGCTCGTGGGTTTAGCATATTGATATATAGGAGTGTTATTCATGCTAAAAGAAAAGGTAAACAAATAAAAGACAAAACATTAAGATAGGCTTGAAGTTAATTCAGCAACCATTTCCCCAGCAACGATGCTAGAAAGCTTGTTGGTATAAATTAACACACATAAATAAATCTGCAAGCACATGGATACCACTGTAGCTTTCACCTGGAAGTATTCCAAGTATCATATCCATAGGAAAACGTGTGAGACTAACTACGGTCTAACTTAACTAAGGGTAAGTCAGGATAAGATATATATGATAAGTACATGATAATGAGCATCGATAATGAATAGTTAACCACCCAGAGTGCTCCTTTCTAAGACATTAGCATGGCTAGATAGAAATTAGAGAGATAATTCCTAAGTCATTCTTAGTTACTAGTCAAAGCATATGATGATTAGTGCAATTATACTTAGTAGTCATGGCTAAGATCATCTTTATATCTGCACATAAGGGATATTACTAAGGAAGATTAAGAATAGAGCTTGTTTTTCCTTCGTAACTGGACCCTATGTGTGCCTATATTCGGAGAGTGGACTAGAAAGGACTCAACGAGAGTGTCACATCCATGATCTACCACATGACCCAGAATATAGGGTGTCTCCATAGGTAAACAACGTGTAAGCACCATGCTTACACAATGTCGACCACTCACCCCGTGCGCAGCGGAGCGAGTGCTATATGAACTTATGCATGGACATAATGATAAACTAGCTATACTAAGCATATAATCAAAGTAGACGATGAACATCATAACGAAGAACATGAATAAGATGAATACTAATATTGTCATAACAATTGTAGCAAGCATATAAAAGTAATGCAGATACAAAAGAGAGGGGTACAAAGATTATACCAAATCACACTCGACAAAATCAGGAATCCAAGCAAAGCCTGCTTGCCTCTCTCTAGATCTAACCTAGCTAGCTATGCTCTAGAATGGAGCTCTGAGGATTAGGGTTTGGTCTCTGTCTTCTGCTCTAATGTATGCCTCAGGGAGGGGGGTAGGCCTGCTATATATAGGCCAAGATGGAGTAGGTGGCAAGGAATCACCACGTCATCGATCCTTGTCAACTCCATTGATCACCGTTGGAAGAACCAACCTAAAACCACGTTAGAATGAACGGTGTAGATCGTAGGAAGGAGTATAAGGCGATAAAGGTGATTGGTGGGCCCAGGGGGCTAGGCGAGCTGTAGGTGGGGCCAGTCGGCCCCACCTTGTAGCCTCTTAGGCCCCGCCTCAGTGTATTGCCTTCTAGTGTCTTCCAGATCCTTCCCAAGTTGTTTACACAGTGGAATTCCATAATTTCCTTTGACGAATAGGTCCCCTTTGAGGGTTTTCTGGATAAACCCTGCTAAAAACACAGATTCACCAAAACTCATGGAATTTATTAGTTTAAACCCCTATACCTATGTTTGGTGATGGAATTGAGTATAAATACAGGTTATGTTGACGGTTTATAATTGATGTTAGTGACCATCAACATACACCCTGCACAGACCTTAGCTTACATTACAAACAAGTTAAAGTTGCTACAAATAATAACAACATCCATCTAAGACAATCAAACAACATTGATCCATTTAAACATGTCATGATAGAGGGATACATCATGGAACTTTATTTACTCCTCTGCTAATGACTCCAACTCCGAGAACAAGGGAACATAGGAAAGATAGTAAGATATGCCATTGATTTGTGGTAGGGTGCCATGTTTCAAAAACTGACTATAACGTGTAGGGATGACATGAACTTTTCTGCTATCCATGTTCTATGCGATGATGTCATTTTCCACCCCAACCCCAACAAAGAGAAGCTAATTCCATTCTGGGTGAACCGTTGAGTAGTACTCATTAACATCGTAGTACGAGTAATAACTAAATTCAATGTTAGTCTATGCAAACACCTTCAGAATGCTAACAGTATGCTTCAATGTCCATTTATTAGTACCATAGTCTTTAAGGATCCAGATTGAAAGTTTCGACATATTGTGACCACAAACAATACATATACATAAGTGACCCTAAGCTTGATGGATGGAGGGTGAAGAACCACACGAGCAAGGAATTTTTCTCCATGTATCTCCCTCCATATCCATAGCAAGTATCTGATGGTAAACCCCCAAGTACCCCATAATGTGCAGACAACCATTAAGATACACAGTTTTTGATGATCACATTTCTTTGGATCTCTCAATTGTCACACAAGTATTTGGTCCCCATTTAGATTCCTTATAGATCCATGCTACAATTTTAGATGAGTAGATGTCCACACCCTTGCACTCATCATCATGCTCCTTTTCTATATATTCAATCACATGGAAGTGTGAGGAGGCTATCGGATAGAACCCCAATCGAGCCTCACAAATAGAATGGATGCTAGGCGGTAGTTCCTTGAACTCATTGGTTGCTAGATTATAGACGACATAGCAGTATGATCCATGAGCCCCTTGGCACCAGCATAGGATGAGGCCATTGCAGATATCGAAGATAGCTACATTGGCCAAGGTGAAGGACAAGAAGACAAGGAGGGGTGTTCATCAGTAACTCTGGTATAGCATCGATATCCTTGGTCGATGTCATAGAAGAACCCGACCAGAGTCTAGGGCAACACCTTATGGTTGTTGTAGTCTGAGATGAGGCAGTTCTAGGAGCGATAGACATATTTGTAGCAGAACAAGGGCGGGTAGGGAGGCAGCGGAGGATCTCAACAATGACATCATCCGTGAGGCTAGCCAGTGCATTCCTCTTGTTGGGGGCCTCCTCCATTTTGTCTGTGTGTAGTAGGATCAGAGCTTGGTCAGTAATGAGATCACTCAAGAGAAAAATAATCCAATGAAGATCCATCAATGAAGTCCACAACTCATACCAAAGTGCAACTTTAACAACCATTAACAATTTTTATAGTATGACCTCAAACAAATTTAGAGTAGCACCACATAGATATATATAACTCAAACTAGGGTAGCAATTAATGGAGCTATAACCATTACAATTCTAGCTAAATCAAGTCTATCCATCACATTTACAATCAGTACACGAGCTTAGAGCTTCTTCCATAGGAGACATACAAAGATTAAGAGGACAACAATTACAACAGTTTTGAAGGCAGAAGCAATGGGCCTATTTGTTTGCCTAGACAGATAGGTATAATCAAGCAAGCACTTGACAATTAACTGGCCTAGTTGCACACAGGCATTTATAGTAACAAAACAGAACATATGCATAGACAATCAAACAACATTGATCCATTTAAACATGTCATGACAGAGAGATACATCATGGAACTTTATTTACTCCTCTGCTAATGACTCCAACTCCGAGAACAAGGGAACATAGGAAAGATAGTAAGCTCTACAGATGTTTTGTGGCAGGACATCCTGTCTGAAAAACACACTGTAATGTGTAGGGATTATATGAACGTTTCTGATATCCATGTTATATGCGACGATGTCATTTTCGTCCCCAACCCCAACAAAGAGAAGCAAATTCCATTCTAAGCAAACCATTGTGTAGTACTGATCAACATCCAAGTAACCAAATTCAATGTTAGTCTCCAAAAGAACGTCTAGAGTGCTGACAGTATGCTTCAATGTCCATTTATTAGTATCATAGTCCTCAGGGATCTAGATGTTAAGCTTGAGCATATCGCAACCACGAATAGTAAATACACACAAGTGACCCTGAGCTTGATGGATGGAACCTTCAGAACCACACGGGCAAGGAATTTTCCTCTATGTCTCTCCCTCTATATCCATAGCAAGTATCTAGCTGCCCCATGAGTACCCCAAAATGTGCAGAATAGGAAAAGGCGAGAAAGGTGACCTACGGATCAGATCTGTCGCCTCTACTGTGGCACACAATGGACATGGACCCAATGCCACCGCGCTTCACCGGAAAGTCCCGCTGACTAGCCTCCAAAAGGATGCTAGAGCCACCACAGCACACCGGGGATCCTCCTCCTCCGTCGCTAGTCCAACGGGCATAGATTTGTTTTCGCTTGAAGGGGAAATATCCAATATAGGTCAACCTATAGGGCATCCACACAGAGAATATAATATTATAACGACTATAAAGACATGTCAATACAACCAGGCATCTAGCACAATGGTAAAGACCATGCATTCCTTCCTCTGGGTCCTGGGTTTGACTCCCAGGCATTGAGGTTTTTCTTGAATTTATTACACCTCGGCAGCACAAAAGGTACAAGTAACACGCAAGCCATCGGGTCCCACAGGTCGGATGGAGATGGAGAATGGTCCCACAGGTACATGTGACACGTGAGCCATCAGGTCCCACAAGTCGGATGGTCTCATAGGTACACGTGACACGCAAGCCGTCGAGTCCCACACGTTGGATGGGGATGGAGAATGGTCCCACAGGTACACGTGACACGTAAGCCATTGGGTCCCATAGGTCAGATGCTGAAGGGTCCCGTAGGTACACGTCAGATGGAGAAAGGACTAAGCGGATACTTTTATGACAAATTGCAAGCATCACGGATGAGTAACTACAGGTCCCATAGGTACACATCAGATAGAGAAGGGTCCTATAGGTACACATAGCATGGAGGAAGCATCGAGCGGAGACTTTTATGATGAATTGCAAGCGTCACGGATGAGTAATCGTAGGTCCCATAGGTACACATCGGATGGAGAAGGTAATGTGTGGAGATCTATGACAAAGCCATTTGTTATAGATCGAATATTGTTCATCACAGATGTTTAATTAGTTCAATAATGATAAAGCCCTGTTCGTCGTAGTTTTAAAGGAGATTGTCATAGATGAGTCGCGCGGGTGATATGTGATGAAACCCTGTGCTCTTCAATGATGTTTTTTGTGACAATGCCTGATTTCGTCATAGAAATAGAGGGTTACAGGATCGTCACCACTGATCTATGACGAAATGGAAATATTCATCATAAAAAGCGCTCTTCTATGATGGTTTCAGATTCATCATTAAGATTTTCGTCATAGAAGTGGATATTTCTAGTAGTGTAAATATCTTTGGTAAGTGTTCTAGATTAGACCACATTTGGGAAAATGATCCTCACCCAATTGATTGACTTTGATAATCTTAACCTATCTAAAATTGAACCTTTGTGGTCATTGATGACAAAGGGGAGAAGTAATTCACAAAGATAGGGGGAGAGAAATAAAGGGAGAAATATGAAAGTAAGGGGATCAAATTAAAATTTTGAGCACATAATTAGGAGGAGCAAGCTCATAAACTTGATTGATGCATTTGAATGTGCATTTCATATGTTTGCTTGCATGGCACAAGTTTTAAATTAAAATCCCATGCTTGTGTGGTGTATGCTAGTTGTAGGATTGATTGATGAAATAAAAAACTAGCATGCATAGGTGATAGTTAGATATGCCTTGCTTACTTGCTTTGTTTTCACAAGTGGTACTAGAGCCTTGCATCTAGTGTTTGTGTTTTGCAAGTAATTCCATGTGGTATCTGTCGGTGTTTTGGACTAGGGGGTCCTCAACCAACTAGTGAATTTAAACTGCATGCCCCTAATCCCAGATGGTGATGCAAAGAGACACAAGGTTCATACTGGTTCAGGCAATCGGTGCCCTATGTCCAGTCTGAGAGATCGATCTTGTATTCCTTGTACCGAAGTGCTTGTAGTAGGGGGTCACAAGCTAGGCGAGAGAGGGAGCTAGTCCCAGGTCTCTACGTGGAGCGGTACGGGCTGCTTGAGATGTTGCTCTCGGGCAGCGGGAGAGCATGTGTCTGAATCTACGTGAGCCTACGTGAGTGTTCGTCTATCTTCCTTGCTAGAAATGGCCCCGGTCTCTCCTTTTATAGTTGAAGGGGGGACAGGGGTGATACATGTGTTCGCTATGCAGCATCTTGTAAGCGAAGGCGGCGTGTCTGAGCCCTATAGCTTATTACTGTGGTGGCATGGTCAACGGAGCGGCCTTGTCCTTGATGCACTGGAGCAACATGCCGGTCACACCTGATCCTGTGCGACGTGGGAGCTCCAGTCATAGCTTGGCGCAGGGCATGGCCGACGACATGCCGGTCGCTGTATGTTCACAGTGTAAAAAGCCAAGGCTCGGTTGGTGCCGAGGCCGAGCCATCGTGGGGGGCTCGGCGGGCGCAAATCCCGAGGCTGCCGAGTCCCTGAAGTGGATTGCCGAGGCTTGGAGGGAGCAGTTGGTCCTATACACTGATTCCGAGGCTATAGTGACCCGGACTTGACTCCCCAAGCCACGCTATTCCTGGAGCAGGAATTAGGTAGCACAGTGCAGTACGGGCGCCAGTCATGGGCGCAGTGCTGAGCACAGTGGCCGGTAACCCCTGCTCAGTCCTGTCTCTCGTCCCGTCGGTCGCTCTGCTGTACTGCGTCGACGTGTGGCTGACATTGCGGGAGTGGTTGGAAGCATGACGTTTTGTTACAGAAGTCGGTCGAGACGGAGGCGACGAGGTTATTGCTGAGCCGGCCTCGACCGAGTCGGAGAATCGGTACTTCGTCCGAGGCTTTATGCGCGGGGCCTCGGGCGAATCAGAGAATCGGTGACCCGTCCGAGGCCTTGCGGGGTGGGGCCTCGGGCGAGAGGGCCTCGGCAAAGCGTAGAGTTGGCCTTTTGCCTAAGGCTTATGCGCGGGGCCTCGGGTGAATCGAAAAATTAGCCGAGACCTCGTGGTTGTCCTTTGGCTTTGATATTTGCAAGGTCTAAGCAATATTTTCGGTTCTTGCTTAGGGTACCCCTTTTTATGGTATCCGACAGTATCTAACTAACCATGGTGCTAAGGATGGTATATTTGGTGCACTCCGATTGGTATCATGCCTCAAAGGTCCATCTCTTACACCTTAGCATCATTTGGTAGACATTACTTCCCCGCAACTAAAATCTATGCATATGTGCAAGCTTTCCAACCAAACTCTTAGCACATATGTAGGGGGAGTTAATGCTACCAATTCGGGTTCAAGAAACTTGTCCAAATCTTTTTACACATGGTAAATATGCTTGGGCAAGCAACATTGACTCAAATGAATTTCAATTCATATCTTTGTGAAAGGGTTGTCGTCAATTACCAAAAGGGGGAGATTGAAAGCTCTAGTTTGGTTTTGGTGAATTGATGAAACCATATGTGCTAACCATTTTTACTCTAAGTGATCATGAGATAGGGTAGCGCATTCCAAGTGGTGGAGCAAGTGATGATGATCATGTTGGTGGTGATGGCCATGGTGATCAAGTGCTCGGGCTTGGATAAGAAGAAAGAGAAAAACAAAAAGCTCAAGGCAAAGGAAATATCCATAGGAGTTTTTGTGTTTTAGTGATAGAGACACTTAGCGAGTGTGATCACATTTAGGATAGATAGCCGTACTATTAAAAGGGGTGAAACTCATATCAAAATGCGGTTATCAAAGTGCCACTAGATGTTCTAACTCATTGCATATGCATTTAGATTCTAGTTAGTGCCAACACCCTTAAAAATGTTTGTGAAAATATGCAAACACACATGCACAAGGTGAAACACTTGGTGGTTAGCACATTTGATCAAGGGTGGCAAAGTTAGAGTTGAGGTGGCACAGTTTTTAACTTACCAGACGCTGGTCACATTGTGACCAGACTCGGCGTTGGGTGTGTCCGGTCATCAGGGCAGTGAGGCACGTTGTTGGTCTGTCGACCGGATGCTGAACAGTAAAAGTGACAAGACTCGTAGGGCCTACGTCCGATCATGGGTGACGTACGCTGATGTCTGCTTTGTTGCTGAGCTAGAGAGGACCTGACGTAGGGGAGCATCTGGTTGTGATGGAACAGACACATTCGGTCATCAGAAATCATCTTTGGAACCTTTCTGGATGTGACCTGACGCTGCGTTGCCGCTGGGAGCATCATGTCCGATCACTTGGTGTTGTCGTTAGCGCGCACGGGGGCTATCTGTGCATTGGCATGTCCGGGTCGTGTGTCTGATCACTCTTAACAGCGCAAGGAAGGCTAACTAGCCGTTGGTATCGGTCGGCGGTGGTTGAATGGAGGCGACACGTGGCAGTGATCTGGTGACCGAACGCAGGGTGCTGAGCATCAAATCATTTCGACCTGCGTGTCCGGTCACCTCAAGCAGGGCTTTGTGATGAGCCCAATGACTCTAATTCATGGGGCTTCTATTTAAGCCCCATGGCCGGCTCCATCTCACTCATTTGGCCATTTTCATTGGCATAGACATCTAGTGAGCTAAGCCAAAGCCCTCCCACTTATGTCCATCATTGATTCATTATCTTTGTGAGATTGAGAGTGAATCCAAATGCATTACTTGAGTGATTGCATCTAGAGGACCTTGATGATTGTGTTTCACTGCGGATTTCACTTGTTTCTCTTGGTGGTTGCCGCCACCTAGACGGCTTGGTGCAGCGAGGATCGTCGAGCTAAGGAAGGTGCTTGTCTTCGGCTCTAATTGTGGTGATTGTGAGGGGTTATTGACCTTTCCCCGATGGAGAGCCAAAAGGTACTCTAGTAGATTGCTCATGGCTTGTGGATCCTCATCTTGCGTTGGTTGTGTGGCACCCAATTGCAGGTTAGGCGTGTGATGCCTATTAGCGCGTGAACCTCCAAGTGAGTGAATCACCATAATGGGGACTAGCTTGCCAGCAAGCAAGTGAACCTCGGTGAAAAATCTTGTGTCATCATTGTCTTCGAGGATGTCTATTGTAATTGATTGATTGTCACCTACCACGGCGGTATATCTTCACTACCTCACTCTTGTATTTACATTCCTAGTGTAGCTAAGCTCTTTAGTGTAATTAGTTTTGAGAGCTAGCTTGTGTCTTGTCTAGTGGTTAGTGAGGCTCTTTAGTTAGTCTTTGAGAGCTCACTAACTTAGTGGTAGTGACATAGCCTCTTGTGTGTGAAATAGAGATCATAGCAACTAGAATTGTGGATATGAGGCTTGCATTTTTTTAGTAGGCTAGCGCAACACTTGCTTCACCATTTAATTGACTAACCACTTGGCTTAAGTGTTGTAGTAGATTTTTTAATAGGCTATTCACCCTCTCCCCTCTAGCTATTAGGACCTTTCACCTAGAATGGGCCATTCCAAGGCAACCGAATGGGCCCTTAATAAGATGTTTGTATAGCAAACACTACATATCTAAAATAAGTCAATGGCAAACTAACAAAAGCCCTAGTTTAGTTTTGGATAATTGATGAAACTCTAGGACTAACCTTTGATCTAAGTATGTGAATTAGATGAGGTAGTCCAATCCAAGTATTGGAGCTCGATGATGGTCATGGAGAAGGTGATGGCCACAAATGAGATGATCAAGTGCTCCAACATGGAATTGAAGAAAGAGAAAAACAAAAACCAAGGAGATCAAGGCAAATGTATAAGATAGGTTTTTGTTTTGGTGGTCAAGACGCTATAGAGAGTGTGATCACATTTAGGATCGATAGCCATACTATTAAGAGGGGAAATCTTTGGCTAAGCGGTTATTGAGTGCCACTAGGTGATATGATTCTTGCATATGCATTTAGGAACCTAGTGTGCTAGCAGTTGACCCATGAAAAATGCCTTGAAAAATGCTAACACACGTGCATACAAGTTCTACACTTTGTGGTTAGCAACTTGGAAGCAAGGGCGAAGTGGTTGAAGTGTTGGAAAAAGAATAGGAGAAGAGGAGGAGAACCAGACCCAGACGTTCTAGGGGGTCCAGACCCTGGATGGGGCCGGTCCGGATGCAAACCCTAACACCGAGGACTGTTGTATGTGCTCTAGACCCTGACTAGCATGGGTTCTAGACCATCCCCTGCGGCTTTGGTTGTACCGCACTCAGAAGGCCGAGAGCAGTGGTAGGCGGCGTGGGTTTCGGACCCTAGCGTGCAGTGGGTCTAGACCAAGGAAGCTGAGTCCATCTATGGTGCATGCGAACGAGGAGGTGACATGGCACACCATGGAGTTCCAAACCTACATTGTGCGTGGTCCGAATGGCACGAGCGGACCAGGTCTAGAAGATTTTCCCTCTCTAGGTGCTTACTGGATCCTTCCGGATCCAGGGAACATGAGGGTCCAGATTTGTTGGCGTCGATTCGGTCCGAAGGTGCTGTTGACTACGTTGATTAAGTGACTGTTGAAATTCAATGCGTGAGATTCAAAGGAGGGACGTGTGGCGCGATCCTGTGAACTGGACCCGCCCTATAGACGGTCTGAACCTTGGGTCTGATCTCACAATTTGGTTGTCCCGAGAGCATAACGACTAGTAGAGGCCTTGGACCTCTATACATAGAACTTGGACGCCTTGGGCTCACCCTCTTAGACATTTTCACCTATGATACATCCTTGTGAGCCTAAGCAAACACCTTCCACTTATCTCCATCCTTGATTCATCATCATGGTGAGATTAGGAGTGATTCCAAATGTATTTGCTTGAGTGATTGTATCTAGTGGCACTTGGGGATCGTTGTGGCTGCGGAATTCTTGTTACTCTTGGTGGTTGCCGCCACCTAGACAGCTTGGAGCAGAGGAGGAGCATCGGCATGAGTTGGTGATTGTTCATGGCTGTCTCCCAGTGATTATGAGGGGTCTTGTGCCTTCCCCGGTGGAGCGCCAAAGGCAACTCTAGTAAATTGCTCGTGTCATTGAGCTAGCACACTTGTGGGTATGTTTTTGCGGCGCCATTTGTTGGCTAGGTGTGTGATACCTATTAGCCATTGAACCACCAAGTGTTGGTTGACACAATGGGGACTAGCGTGCTGGCAAGCACGTGAACCTCGGGAGAAAAATCTTGTGTCCCTTGTGTGATTGGATTTCTCCCGGTGATTGGATTGTCTTCATATTGTGATTGGTTCATTCCTCAACACGGCGGTATAATCACCCTACTCACTCCCTTACATTTCTTGCAAACTAGTTGCCAACCTCTTTAGTGTATTTAGTCTTTGATAGCTTGTTAGTTTGGTTTGTTTGGCTCTTTAGTTAGTCTTTGAGAGCACACTAGCTTAGTGAGTAGTGACTTAGCTTTTGTTTGTGCCTAGTGATCATAGCAACTAGAATTATTGGGATAGATGGCTTGCAACCCTTGTAGAGCTCGAGCAAAATTGCATTACGCCATTTGTTATACTAATCAATTGCTCTAGTGCTTTGTAGGGTTTTTAAATAGGCTATTCACCCCCGTCTAGCCATATTAGGACCTTTCAAGTGATATCAAAGCTGTGGTCAACGTTTGATTGAAGGCTTAACAACCTCGATATCAAAAGATGGCTCAAATTGTGTTCAGCCATGTGGGGGGCAAACCACTATTCTTTGATGGCACATACTATGATTATTGGAAGAGAAAGATGAAGATATATCTTGGTTCAATCAATGGTCAAGTGTGGGATGTGATTGAGAGTGACTATGTGATTCTTGATCCCGACAATCTCACCAACCAAGACAAGGCCAACAAGCAATGCAACACAATGGCTCTCAACACCATTTACAATACCATTGATTCCAAGGTGTTTGAGCAAATTAAGGATTGTGAAAGAGCTAGTGAGGTGTGGAAGAGATTGGAGGAAACATATGAGGACACACCGACGGTGAAGAGTGTCAAGCTATACATCCTTAAGGGCAAGTTGACAAGCTTTAAGACAAAGGATGATGAGAGCATTCCAGAGATGTTCCATTGGTTGTAAGTGATTGTCAATGACTTGAAGGCTTTGGATGAGAAGATCAATGATTATGATGTCTCATCAGTTCTTAATGTGCTTACCTACAAGATTTGAGACATTGAGATTGATCATCATAAGAGGAGGATTGAAGTAACTAACTCCCAACCAAGTACTAGGTGATGTCATGACACGAGAGACATACCATGTGGAAAGGGAAGGGGTTGATCAAGATAAGAAGAAGGATGAAGACAAGAAGGAGAAGAGTGTAGCATTCAAGGCTAGCTCATCATCTAAGAGCAAGGGCAAAGCAAAGAAAGAAGAATCAAGTGATGATGAAGATGCTAGTGACATTGATGATAAGGCCATGGCTCTCTTTCGGCCTGTTCGCTGGTTGGTTTCTGGGCTGGTTTAAAATTATTTGAAACCAACAAGCGAACAGGTTGTTTGTGCACAAGTTTGGAAGATTCATGAAGAATAAGGGCTATAGTGCAAGAAAGATAAGAGACAACAACAAGAGCAAAGATTATATGAGAAGATGCTACAAGTGCAAGAGCAAGGATCACATTGTAGCAAATTGTCCCTACAATAGTGTAACACCCCGGGTGTTTTAAATACTAAAACTGTCATGTCATCATATGCATTGCAAAGCATTTGGTCATATTGCAAACGTTGATATGCATTCACTAAAACAAGTTTACATTCATGTATAAGTGTTGAATTGTATTGTTTGAATCAAGTTTGAAATACTGTATTGGTTTTGAAATTCAAAACCTTAATTTCAAAGATTTAAATTCTACCCTAAAACTCATTTCAAAATCTAAGCATATTTTGGGGTTGAGCTTAAAAGCAAAAGTGTAGATCTTGTAAAGATGTACAAAGTTGGTTTTGGAGTTTTCAAAGTTGTTTAGTAAAATTTGAAGTAATTTGAAAAGGCATAATTCTTTAAAGTGTCCCTTTTTGAATTCAAATTTGAATTTCAAAATGTAAATGAATCTGGATATGGTTTCAAAAGCAAAGTTGTAGAACTTTTGATTTTGAACAACTTTTTGTTTTTGGAAATTTTTGAGTTGTTATGAAATTTTGAGAGTAATTTGTGAATTTTGGAGAATGGCAATTACAGAATATTGATGAACAAGTGTTCACCGCTCTTGCTACATGCCTGAACTTCGATTTGCTTCCAGTCATGCAGCGGGCCGTCCGGGCGTCATACGTTGGCGCTATTGAAGGCTTCGTCGTGGCTTCCTTTTGCGCTTCCTTGGCTGCCCTATAAAGCTCGGAGTCGTCGCCGCTTCTTCTTTTCCTTTGCTCTGCTTTTCTTCCCGTCACCTTGCTCATCTCCGGCGAGCCCGCGTTGCCACCGTCGTGCTTCGCCATCGCCGATAAGCTAGCTCCAGCTCCGCCTACTACCTCCTTATGCGCCCAGCTAACTCCTCAATTTAGTTTGATTTCACCGGGAACGCCGCGCAACGCATTTCTTTTTTTCCTAAACAAATGCTTGGTGATCCCGCTTCACCGTGGTCGTGGCCTCCGGTGAGTCGTTGCTTCGATTAGCGTAGCTCAGCTTCGCCTCGATCTTTGTGATGCTTAATCCGTTGTTGCTTGCTCATTTTGATCACCACAGTCACCGCACACCATCACCGACGATCCTTGCTCCGCCGCCGCTGTTTGCACGCCGACCCACGCCTACGCCGCTTCTCCACCTTGCTCTCTCTTCTCTCCGTCGTGTTCGTGGTGAGCTACTGGTGCTTCCTGTATCGCTTATTTAATCGCTACCGAGCTCTCTGCCGCCGGCGTAGTGTCGCCGAGCCGCCAGATCCGCCATGGCCGATGCCAAGCTCATAGCTCGTAGTAATTCGCCTAGCTAGTGCCTTCAATCGATCTTGCCGTGATGATGTGGTCATTTTGGTACCTTGACCGTCGCCTTTGGATTCACCGTCGGAAGTTTGCGCCGGTCAGCGTCGTCGCCGTCGTAGTCAACGCGCGAAGGTTGAAGATGACATGTGGGGTCCGATGTCGTTGACTCAAATGCTCAAATGAGTTTTCTCTGCTTTTCGATTTATATGAATAGTGCTGGAATTTGTTATTTTGTGTAAATTTATTTAGAGCTCCAAAATTATGAAAATTTTTTGTGACTTCTTTGTGATGTATATTATGTGACAAAAATTTGAAATATTGATTTTAAGTATTTTTGGGGTATGATAAAATTGCTCAATTAATTAATAAATGACTTTCCATGATTTTCTAGGCTTAATTAATTATCCAAAAATTATGAAAATTGTTTTGCCACTTAGTTATCATGTAATGAACATTTACAAAAATTTTGAGCCCAATTGGAATAAGTTGATTTATTTCATAATTCTTAATTAAATAATTAATTCATAAAAGCAAATAGTAACCTTTAATGATTTAGGTTTTGATGGAACTTTTGTTTGAGTGATGTCCTTGGGTCATTAGTGGATAATGATCTTTGGCAATTGATGTATGTATTACGAAATAGGTTTAGTTAGTTTGACTTGTAACTGTACCGCGAAGGAAAGTTGTATTCAAGTTGTTTAATTTTGCATCCATCATCGAGCATCATATTTTGTATCTCGCATCATGTTAAACATGGCATTGTTACTACATGTAGTGAACGAAGGTGAACCTGTAGTGGTTAATCAAGCGGTTGAGGAGGTTAATCCGTCGGTTGAGGTCGGGTTGATAACTCGTGGACCGACTCTGAATCGGACTTTTCCACAACGAAGGCAAGCCCTTGGATGCATTTAAACCTACCTTGTGTTTTACAAATTGATTTCGCTTTTGCTTTTCAATACTGCATTAAGTGATTAGGAGTTAAGTGAAAACCTAATTGGTGCATTAGCAACCTTGTTATTCCATATTTACCATATTACCAGTTTCAAATTCGTATATGCCTAGTTTTGCTTAGCTATGCTTAGAACGATGAAAATCAGGTGATTGCCTGTCACCTGCGAACTTTCAATGGAACTTTGGTTAATTATGTTAACATGTGATATGGAAATGTGGAGTAATAAATCTAGACCAAGGACTCGGTGTGTGAGCCACAAGACATGGAGGTCTTGTGGAGCGGGTTCTTTCCGCCGCGTGTCGATTAAGGTCCGTACTGTTGTTGAACCGCTTGAGGTGAGACTTTGTAGTACTAACCACATACTCCGTGTAAGCCTTAACTTGGCTATTCTATTATGAGAATGGCTACTCGCAAGACCGGGAGTAGAGAGATGGCGGGAATAGCGTACCCACGTGGCAATGGGCCGGAGTGTGGAGTATCAGTATTCTCGGGTGCGCGGACCCGCTCTTGTTTAGAGGATCCGAGGGTAGGTTGGTATATGTAGGTCGGGGACCTACATATGTCGTGGTGGTCCGGAATTCCCACCGGGTTTATAATCGGTTCAATCGTCGTTGCTCCTCGGTTATGGAGACTCACTTCTCTGTTCATCATCGTAGTATTAATAACTGGAACTTGAGTATGGTTTGAGAAAGTGTTGGATATGAAGTTTCATGATCTCAATACGGATCATGTCAGCTTTGTATATGATCTTATGAAGTTTTAAATGTTGAGATAAAGAATTTTGTTAAAAGAGCTTTTACGCAAAAGAACTTTGATTATTGCTAAAGCCATACCTTGAATCCCATGAGCCTGCATTCCTGAGTTTCTCTGTTTCTATTTCGGTTAAGTCTTGTTGAGTACTTTTGTACTCGTGGTTCAAGGACCCTTGTTGCGTGTGAGGCTCATGAGCGTATCTGCTTTGGATCATCTTTGCATGTCTGTTGTTCAGTGCGATGATGAGAAGTAAATGTGTGGCCCTTGGGCAGGGCAGTTTTATTGTGTGTTTTGTATTATATTATAATGCCACTCCACTACTTTGGTTTGTATTAATAATCGAACTTAGTTTGTAAGGTTTGAAATAAATGTTTTGTAAACTAAGTTATTGTAAGACTTCCGCTGATTTACTCTGGTGTAGATATTTGAATAAATGTTGTAATACTGCAATGACTCTGTAATGTGATCCTGCTCGGAAATCGTGGATGATTCGGGGTTCCCCGAGGACACCCGACAGTCTTCTTAAGTTATCGGTAACATATGCATAAATGTCAAAGGTCGTTGGACAGTGACAGGTGCATGTGGGCCCTATAATTTAGGAGGTTCTGCCACAGAATGGTATCAGAGCGATCGTTACAAGTCTTTGTTGTGTTGTTTTACAAAAACTTCAAAATGATTTGGGACAAAGAAGTATAACTTGTTAATTTGGTCCAAATTGCTTCCGACTTATCTTATTTCATTCTCACCCTTCCTGATTTGAGAAAAAGGCTTTGTGTGGTGG
This sequence comes from Miscanthus lutarioriparius, assembly GCA_904845875.1. Classification (NCBI taxonomy): domain Eukaryota; kingdom Viridiplantae; phylum Streptophyta; class Magnoliopsida; order Poales; family Poaceae; genus Miscanthus; species Miscanthus lutarioriparius. The sequence continues at coordinate 43,147,815 of CAJGYO010000006.1, forward strand.
AGTAGTAATTCTATTATGCCCTATATAATAACAACTGTTGTTTATGTGCTTTATAAGTTTGATGTTTTTGGTTCGTAAGAACGATTCATGCATCATGATTAATTCACTTGTTACTTCCTTCGCCTCTCGAGCCCGGGTGAGTAGTGTGTATGGGTTGAGTTGTGTAGTCCATCCCAACCGCTTCTTGAGACTGTTGTTAGATTGTTTTAATTGGATTAACCTCTGTTCATACAAAGATGGCTCGTACCAAGAAGACGCCTGTAAGTCCACTGGACCTAAAGGAGTTCCTCGCCATCAACTTGCCCCTAGGAATGACGGTGCTAGCGATGAGCGATCTAGGTCTCGATCCTCGTGCAGAGATACAAAGGATTTCTGCAGAGTTAGCCCAAGCTACTAGAGATAGGGCTATGGATGCCATCCAGTGGGGGCGATTACAGAGCAGCGATTAAGACGTCTCACCACCGCTCACAGAACCTGCGAAAATCATTAATTCATATGGTGGATGGGAGAAATGAAGCTAGAGCTAGAACTCATGAGCTAGAATTTTATGTAGAGGATTTAGAGGAGCATAATACCACTCTACATGAGGAAGTTCATAGGCTAAGCAATCTCCCGAATCCTAATCATGAACCCCAAGTCGATGCAATGGACCTGTGTGATCCTTGCCGATGATAGTGAATAGGAAGAAGAAGAAGATCCGGAAGAATTAGTAATGATTGATGAAAGTGATAATGAGGGCGGTAATATTTCGGAATGGATACCGAGCCCAAGTTTGAAGTGATAAAGGAAAGAAGTAGAGTTGTGTAATAGTTAGTTCTAGTTTAAGTTAAGCGCCTTGTTTAGATGCGGTTTGTGTTTAAATAAGAAACCGATGTAATGCGTTGTAGTAAGCTTTAGTTGCAATTCAATAAAGACTTGTGAATAAAGTTTGGTTTGTTATGAACAGATGCGTCAGACGCGAGGTTCGCAGATTCCGGTACTTCCCAAGATGAGGATGATATCCCCAATCCGCCACCGCCCAACCAATTTGGTGATGCTATAGCTGCACTTGTCAATGTGACATTGAAAATTCTCGTTTGCTTCATGAGATGGCTCAAAGTAACCGTAATCGGATGCATGGACACCGGGGACGTAATCATAATAGGCATGAGGCTACATATGTGGACTTTACAGATACAAAACCCTAGTGTTCACCAAGGCCGATGACCCACCGGAGGTCGATGACCTGCTTAGGACCATGGAGCGAAATTTGATCTTATTCCATGCACAGAGTTTCGTAAACCGTGTTTGCCGCCCAACAACTTAGGGGAGCAAAGAAAAGCTTGGTATGCAAATCTTATGGCCATGCAGCCCGTGAGGTGTTCCATTAACTTGGATGGAGTTTCGTCATCGCTTTCGTGGCTCATTATATCCCTGAGGGAGTGATGGCTATGAAATCGATGAATTCCTTGCTTTGAAGCAAGGGGATCGACGGTTATATGCAAAGATGTGGGAAGATTCAATCATCTATCGCAAAGATGCATCCGAACATGTCAACACCGATGCTAAAAAGAAGAAATGGTTCATGAGAGGTCTGAATACTAAATTGCGCACAATAATGACAACTTGTACCAATATTACTTATCATGAGGCGTTGAATATTGCAATTGCTTCAGAGGAAAAGTATCGACAACATAAGGAGATCAAAAAGAAAAAAAGAATGTGCCGTCTGGACCTTTTGGAGGAAATCAAAAGAGGCAGAGGGTGATCTATCATCCAATCAACCATTATCGTCCTCCTTATCGCCCACCGCAGCTTCAATCTGGCAACAATCAAATGTTCGACTTGCTACAACTTATCGAATTCACCTCAAAATACTTGGGTGTTAATACTCCAACATCACCAGTCACGGTATCCTGTTTCAACCGTGGTAAGCTCGGTCATTTCTCAAGGGAATTCCCGTATCCCAAACAAAGACAATCCCAATTTCGGAAGAACCCCGCCAATCAACAACAGGGTCACCACGAACAAGAACAACAATCGAGTGCTCGGAAGGGTAATGGTGAAAAGAAGATCGGGCGAGTGTTCTACATTCAAGCCGGAGAGATTCCAGGAGGAGAGCCAAGATGATGGGTACGCTTCTGTCAGCCGATCACCCCAGATTATACTTTTGATTCAAGCGCATCCCATTCATTCATCAATAGAGCATTTGTTGTGAAGTATGAAATTTCAATTGGGGCAACAAAGGAAAATTTCTTTATACAGTCGCCCGGGGGACGTCTGTGTACTAAGGAGATGGTATACCAGTACCAGTAAACACTGGTGGGCATATTTTTCCCACTACAATGATTATCCTAAAGGATCGTGGATATAGATGTAATTTTGGGAATGAATTGGATGTATCAAAGATAAGGTCATTATAGATGCTTTGAATAGAACTATAAGGGTGAGTTTGCCGATAGTAATTCTCAACTTCTCATCCAACTTCCAACCTTAAGAAGATCAATGGGCAAAATTTGTGCAATCATGTCAAAGAGATTAGAGATATCCCGTAATATGTGAATTTCCGATGTGTTTCTCAAGATTTACCCGTCTACCACCGATAGAGATGTACAGCTTTAGCATAGAGTTAAAACCCTAACAGCTCGATTTCTGGAGAGCTTATAGGATGCCACCAAAGGAATTGGCCGAGTTGAAAACTTCGGTTGCAAGGACCGATTTGATAAGGGTTTATCCAACCTAGTTCATCGCCTTTGGGGATGTCCAAAGCAATATTTGTGAAGAAGAAAGATGAGACCTTAAGGTTATGTGTTGACTATCGTCTGCTTGAATGAAGTGACTATCAAGAATAAGTATCCCTTACCTAGGATAGATCTACTTTTTGATCAATCGGCCGGAGCCAAAGTTTTCTCAAAGATAGATTTGAGGTCGTGTTATCACCAAATCAAGATTAAGCTCAAGATATTCCCAAAACGGCATTTACCACAAGATATGGATTATATGAATACTTGGTAATGTCTTTTGGTTTGACAAATGCCCCACTCATTTCATGTACCGATGAACTCGGTATTCATGCCCGAGCTAGACAAATTTGTAGTGGTATTTATTGATGATATTTTAGTATACTCCAAGAACAAGAGTGAACATGTGGATCATCTCAGAATTGTTCTGAACCGCTTGAGAGAACATAAGCTTTATGCCAAGTTTAGCAAGTGTGAGTTTTGGCTTAAGGAAGTACAGCTTTCTTGGTCATGTTTTGTCACCAAGGAGTTGCAGCTTGACCCAAGCAAAGTTAAGGATGTGCTTGATTGGAAACGCCAACTTCAGCTCATGAGGTTCGGAGTTTTCCGGGATTGGCGGGTATTACCGTCGGTTTATTCCAGATTTCTCTAGAGTGTCAAAGTCCATCATTTGAAGTTATTGAAGAACAATGCCAAGTTTGTTTGGTCAACTGATTGTGAAGAGGCTTTCCGGACTTTGAAGAGACTATTAACCACCGCACCAAATTAGCCCAACTTTGATATCGAGAAGCCATTTGATGTTTATTGTGATGCTTCGGTATTGGTATTGGATGTGTATTGATGCAAGAAGGTCGAGTCATTGCCTATGCATCCGAGCAACTCAAGCAACATGAAGTACATTATCCGACTCATGATCCGGAGTTAGCAAATATTGTTCATGCTCTAAATTTGGCGACATTACATTACACCTTGGTAATACGTGTCATATTTACACAGACCATAAGAGCTTAAAGTATATCTTCACTCAGTCAGAATTGAACATGCGACAAAGACGATGGTTAGAACTAATTAAGGATTATGATTTGGAAGTGCATTATCACCCTGGAAAGGCAAATGTAGTTGCAGATGCTTTAAGTCGCCAAAAGTTATTGCAATTGTCTCAGCAAGAAGAACAATGGGTTTGACTTTATGTCAAGAAATGGAGAAGTTGAATGTAGATGTAATTCAACAGGCAATTTGACCAACATTATTGTTGAAGCCACTATTCGTGATCAGATTATTGCTGCTCAGAAAGAAAACAAGGGTATAGCCCATATCAAGGATAGAGTCAGAAATGGAAAAGCGGAATGCTTCAGCATAGATGATGAAGGTGTGCTTTGGTTCAAGAATCGCCTAGTAGTACCAAAAGTTCCCGAGTTGAGACAACAATTACGGAAGAGGCACATGCTACTAGGTTATCTATCCTTCCGGGAGTAATAAGATGTACCATGACCTGAAACAAAGATTTTGGTGGACTAAAATGAAGATAGAAATTGCAAGATATATAGCAAAGTGTGATACTTGTCGAAAAGTAAAAGCTATACATTTGAGGTCTGGCTGAGAACTACAACCATTACCTATTCCAGCTTGGAAGTGGGAGGATATAAGTATGGACTTTATTGTTGGTCTACCCAAGACAAAGAAAGGGATATGACTCAATATGGGTTATTGTAGATCGACTAACCAAGTCAAGACATTTTCTTCCTATTCCGAATACATATTCTCATCATCCAATATGCCGTGATATATTTAGCAAGAATTATGAGCCTACATGGAGTACCAAAGACCATAGTGTCGATAGGGGTACACAGCTTGTCTCTAGCTTTTGGAAACAATTGCATTCTTCGTTGGGAAACCAAGCTTCGCTTAGTACAGACCTATCACCCACGGTGATCGATGGATGATCGAAAGAGTCAATCAAGTACTTGAAGATATGTTAAGGTGTTGTGTCCTTAACTATTCCAAGAAGTGGGATGAGTGTTTGCCTTTGGCTGAGTTTTCATACAATAATAGTTATCAAGAAAGCATTAAAATGGCTCCATTTGAAGCACTATATGGTCGTGAGATGCGAAATCGTTGAGTTGGTCTCGAGCCCGAGAAAGAAGATTCTTTGGAGTTGACCTGGTAAAAGAAATGTAAGACAAGGTTAGATGATACAAGGTAATTTGAAGATAGCTCACCCGCACAAAAGAGTTATGCGATAAACGGCGTAGACCATTGATGTTTAACAAAGGAGATTTTGTATATCTAAAAGTATCACCAATGAAGGGAGTTACCCGTTTTGGTGTTAAAGGCAAATTGGCACCACGATATATTGGACCATTTCAAATCTTAGAGAGGTATGGAAAGGTAGCATATCGCTTGAAATTACCAGAACATCTATCAGCAGTGCATGATGTATTCCATGTTTCTCAATTAAAGAAGTGTCTCCAAGTGCCCGAAAGCGTAATGTTGAAGTTGAAGGGTGGAACTTGAACCGGATCTAACCTATTCGAATATCCTATCGTGAGTGTTGGATCGTAAAGATCGTGTTACTCAAGGAGAACAATAAAGTTCTACAAGATACAATGGAATCAACATTCGTAAGAAGAAGCTACATGGGAATCAAAGATTACTTGTTAGAAAAGTTTCGAGTTTCTTGCATCGATTTAGTATGATGGTAGTTTACTATGAGATTGTGAATCATGATTGTAAAGGGACCTCAGTTGTTTTATGAAGAAGTTTTGGATATTTTTGGGTTGACACATTTCCTTTTCCATTACTTAACCTATGGCTTTGAATCTCGGGCGAGATTTCTTTTAGGGAAGGATTGTAACACCCCAGTGTGTTTTAAATACTAAAAAGCTGTCATGTCATCATATGCATTGCAAAGCATTTGGTCATATTGCAAACGTTGATATGCATTCACTAAAACAAGTTTACATTCATGTATAAGTGTTGAATTGTATTGTTTGAATCAAGTTTGAAATATACTGTATTGGTTTGAAATTCAAAACCTTAATTTCAAAGATTTAAATTCTACCCTAAAAACTCATTTCAAAATCTAAGCATATTTTGGGGTTGAGCTTAAAAGCAAAAGTGTAGATCTTGTAAAGATGTACAAAGTTGGTTTTTGGAGTTTTCAAAGTTGTTTAGTAAAATTTGAAGTAATTTGAAAAGGCATAATTCTTTAAAGTGTCCCCTTTTGAATTCAAATTTGAATTTCAAAATGTAAAATGAATCTGGATATGGTTTCAAAAGCAAAGTTGTAGAACTTTTGATTTTGAACAACTTTTGTTTTTGGAAATTTTTGAGTTGTTATGAAATTTTGAGAGTAATTTGTGAATTTTGGAGAATGGCAATTACGTAATATTGATGAACAGTGTTCACCGCTCTTGCTACATGCCGCATGAACTTCGATTTGCTTCCATCATGCGTGGCCGTCCCCAAGGCGTCGCGTTATGCTACTGAAGGCTTCGTCGTGGCTTCCTTGCGCTTCCTTGGCTGCCCTATAAAGCTCGGAGTCGTCGCCGTTCTTCTTTTCCTTTGCTCGCTTTTCTTCCGTCACCTTGCTCATCTCCCATGAGCCTGCACACCGTCAACCGCGTGCTTCGCCATCGCCGATAAGCTAGCTCCAGCTCCGCCTACTCCTTGCGCGTCCATTAACTCCTCAATTTAGTTTGATTTCACCGGAAACGCCGCATAACGTACTTCTTTTTCGCGGCGGCAACGACTTGGTGATCCCGCTTCACCGTGGGTCGTGGCCCTCCGGTGAGTCGTTGCTTCGATTAGCGTAGCTCCAGCCTTCGCCTCGATCTTTGTGATGCTTAATCCGTTGTTGCTTGCTCATTTTGATCACCACAATCCACCGCACACCATCACCGACGATCCTTGCTCCGCCGCCGCCGTTGTTCTTTGTGCACGCCGACCCACGCCTGGCCGCTTCTCCACCTTGCTCTCTCTGCCTCCGTCGTGTTCGTGGTGAGCTACCGGTGCTTCCTGTACCGTTTATTTAATCGCTACCGAGCTCCTCGCCGCCGGCGTAGTGTCGCCGAGCCGCCAGATCCGCCATGGCGATGCCAAGCTCATAGCTCGTAGTAATTGCCTAGCTAGTGCCTTCAATCGATCGCGCCGTGATGATGTGGTCATTTTGGTACCTTGACCGTCGCTTTGGATTCACCGTCGGCGAAGTTTGCGCTGGTCAGCGTCGTCGTCGTCGTAGTCAACGCGCGAAGGTTGAAGATGACATGTGGGGTCCGATGTCAGTGACTCAGCGTTCAAATGAGTTTTCTGTTTTTCAGATTTATATGAATAGTGCTGGAATTTGTTATTTTTGTGTAAATTTATTTAGAGCTCCAAAAATTATGAAAATTTTTTTGTGACTTCTTTGTGATGTATATTATGTGACAAAAATTTGAAATATTGATTTTAAGTATTTTTGGGGTATGATAAAAATTGCTCAATTAATTAATAAATGACTTTCCATGATTTTTCTAGGCTTAATTAATTATCCAAAAATTATGAAAATTGTTTTGCCACTTAGTTATCATGTAATGAACATTTACAAAAATTTTGAGCCCAATTGGAATAAGTTGATTTATTTCATAATTCTTAATTAAATAATTAATTCATAAAAGCAAATAGTAACCTTTAATGATTTAGGTTTTGATGGAACTTTTGTTTGAGTGATGTCCTTGGGTCATTAGTGGATAATGATCTTTGGCAATTGATGTATGTATTACGAAATAGGTTTAGTTAGTTTGACTTGTAACTGTACCGCGAAGGAAAGTTGTATTCAAGTTGTTTAATTTTGCATCCATCATCGAGCATCATATTTTGTATCTCGCATCATGTTAAACATGGCATTGTTACTACATGTAGTGAACGAAGGTGAACCTGTAGTGGTTAATCAAGCGGTTGAGGAGGTTAATCCGTCGGTTGAGGTCGGGTTGGATAACTGTGGACCGACTCCTGAATCGGACTTTTCCGTCAACGAAGGCAAGCCCCGGATGCATTTAAACCTACCTTGTGTTTTACAAATTGATTTCGCTTTTGCTTTTCAATACTGCATTAAGTGATTAGGAGTTAAGTGAAAACCTAATTGGTGCATTAGCAACCTTGTTATTCCATATTTACCATATTACCAGTTTCAAATTCGTATATGCCTAGTTTTGCTTAGCTATGCTTAGAACGATGAAAATCAGGTGATTGCCTGTCACCTGCGAACTTTCAATGGAACTTTGGTTAATTATGTTAACATGTGATATGGAAATGTGGAGTAATAAATCTAGACCAGGCGGACTCGGTGTGTGTGAGCCACAAGACATGGAGGTCTTGTGAGCGGGTTCTTTCCGCCCGTGTCGATTAAGGTCCGTACCGTTGTTGAACCGCTTGAGGTGAGACTTTGTAGTACTAACCACATACTCCGGTAAGCCTTAACTTGGCTATTCTATTATGAGAATGGCTACTCGCGCACTGGGAGTAGAGAGATGGCGGGAATAGCGTGTACCCACGTGGCAATGGGCTGGAGTGTGGAGTACTGTATTCTCGGGTGGCGCGGACCCGTTCTTGTTTAGAGGATCCGAGGGTAGGTTGGTATATGTAGGTCGGGGACCTACATATGTCGTGTGGTCTGGAATTCCCAGCTGGGTTTATAATCGGTTCGAATCGTCGTTGCTCCTCGGTTATGGAGACTCACTTCTCTGTTCATCATCGTAGTATTAATAACTGGAACTTGAGTATGGTTTGAAAAAGTGTTGGATATGAAGTTTCATGATCTCAATACGGATCATGTCAGCTTTGTATATGATCTTATGAAGTTTTAAATGTTGAGATAAAGAATTTTGTTAAAAGAGCTTTTACGCAAAAGAACTTTGATTATTGCTAAAGCCATACCTTGAATCCCATGAGTCTGCATTCCTGAGTTTCTCTGTTTCTATTTCGGTTAAGTCTTGTTGAGTACTTTTGTACTCAGGGTTCGTTGACCCTTGTTGCAGGTGAGGCTCATGAGCAGATCTGTTTTGGATCATGCTGCATGTCTGTTGTTCAGTGCGATGATGAGAAGTAAATGTGTGGCCCTTGGGCAGGGCAGTTTTATTGTGTGTTTTGTATTATATTATAATGCCACTCCACTACTTTGGTTTGTATTAATAATCGAACTTAGTTTGTAAGGTTTGAAATAAATGTTTTGTAAACTAAGTTATTGTAAGACTTCCGCTGATTTACTCTGGTGTAGATATTTGAATAAATGTTGTAATACTGCAATGACTCTGTAATGTGATCCTGCTCGGAAATCGTGGATGATTCGGGGTTCCCTGAGGACACCCGACAGTCTTCTTAAGTTATCGGTAACATATGCATAAATGTCAAAGGTCGTTGGACAGTGACAGGTGCATGTGGGCCCTATAATTTAGGAGGTTCTGCCACAAATAGTGACAATGATGAAGATGAGAAGAAGAAGGAAAAGAAAGAGAAGAAAATGACCTTCCAAAAGAAGGATGGTGGCTATGTGGTGACATGGGATAGTGATGCATCATCCGAGGAGAGTGACTCTAGTGATGATGACAAGAAGTCCAAGAAGAAGGCAGTTGCAAGCATATCCATCAACAACAAGCCATCCATCTTCGACACTCCATCAACTTGCCTCATGGCAAAGCCTACCAAGGTAAAATATGATATGAGTGATAATGATGCTTGTGAAAGTGATGATTGTAGGAGTGATGATGATGAGGAGGAGTACACCAAGGAGGAGCTCATGGACATGTTAGAGCAAGTCCACAATTGCTTTGAGATGAAGAGAAAGGAGTGTAAAGAATTATGCAAGAAGGTCAAATCTCTTGAGTAATCCTTTGATGAGCTCAATGCTTCTCATAAGAGTCTAATGGAAGACCACGAGGAGCTTGGCAAAGCTCACACTAAGCTTGAGAAAGCTCACTCCCCTCTCCTCAAGCAAGTTAAGAAGGAGTAAGCCAAGAAGGAGCAAGTGATTTTGTCATGTGATGTGGGACTAACATGTGATATTCTTGATAAATCCTTTTATAAGCCCATTGTTGTTGCTCCCACTAACCCTATAGCACTACCACTTCTACTTCACCTTTGAGTGATGGTTTCACTTATGATGCCTCACTAATGGTGGAAAATAAGACCCTTAAGAAGGAGGTGAATGAGCTCACTCGTGCCTTAGGCAATGGCTATGGTGGAGATGCTCACTTGCTAAAGTGCTTGGGTAGCCAAAGGTTTTCTCTCAACAAAAAGGGATTGGGCTATACCCCCAAGAAAGGCAAGGCGGCCTTTGTCACTCACAAGACTAGTTTTGTGAAGGGCAATGATCGGTTTTGCAATAGATACAAGCAAGTTGGGAATATAGAACAATATTGCAAGAACAAGAACAAGCAAACTAATGTATCCTCAATTAAGTTTGATTCTTGTTATTTGCTTACCAAGGGTGCCAACGGTGTGCATGCTAAGTTCATTGGTGCACCAATTGTGGGCTCAAAGAAGAAAGTCATTTGGGTGCCAAAGAGCTTAGTAACTAACCTTCAAGGACCCAAGCAAGTTTGGGTACCTAAAAGGAATTGATCTTCTTTTGTAGGTCAATTATAAAGCCGGAGAAAGGCATTGGGTGCTTGATAGTGGGTGCATACAACACATGACCGATGATTCAAGAATATTCAATTCAATCAATGCAAATGATAGCAATGGGGTTGAAAGTATCACATTTGGTGACAATGGCAAAGGCAAGGTCAAAGGGCTTGGTAAGATTGCAATATCCAATGACTTGAGCATTTCCAATGTGCTACTAGTAGAGAGCTTAAACTTCAACCTATTGTCGGTAGCTCAATTATGTGATCTTGGTTTCAAGTGCATATTTGGTGTGGATGATGTAGAGATCATAAGTGTAGATGGCTCTAACTTAATATTCAAAGGATTTAGATATGAAAATCTATACTTGGTTGATTTCAATGCTAGTGAAGCTCAATTGTCAACATGTTAGTGAAACATCCTCAACTTTCTACGAAGGGAAAATCCACAGAATGAATTATAATATGATGAAACCAATAGTCAATCCCATCATATTATCTTATATCAGTCGATATCACAGTCATACATCGTAAGGTTACAAGAATACAAGATATTACATCACTGGGGAACACACCTATTACAGAGTTAATCTAGTGGAAGACTATCGAGTGAAGGCTCCTCCTTCATGGGCATCATCAGAGTTGGCGTAGTGCAGCGTAGATTCCATCTCCGAACCAAACTTAAGCAGAGGCACGAGACCTCCTAATCCTTCTAAAGTCAGCATCTCTGAAAAGCAGGAAATCTGCACACCGCCAGATGTGTGCAGGCCATGGTCAGCACCGATGAGCTTTAGTGGAAAAGATAAACAAGGGATCTGGCGATCCTAATATTTGGTTGTGATTTGCATCCTTAGCGCAGGAGAAGTGAATAACATTAGTAATATAGTAATAATATCCTGTTTTTATCACCTTCACCACCACACCATCCATATCCATCCACCAACCATCCATCCCAAACCATCTCCACACCAACACACCTTATCTCATCTCACACACTCAGGTCGACAGGCCAACTCCCTCTCGGCCTTGTCTCAACGGCCCACAGCCCCCAAGGCTCACGACCGGAAAATACCACTAACCCTGGAGGGAGAAAAGAAGGACTCATCTCCTATCTAGTTTAAGTGAAACCCAGGAAAGGTCCATAGCCGACGAGTCGGCATATGTATCGATCGATCAACCATACACTCTGCAGAGGTTTCACATACCCACAAGATAGCCATCCTCGATGGTGCCCCGTCTAGGCAGATTCCGGCCGCTTGCTAGCCTAGAACAATGCCACCCTACCTCTCAGCCCTGGAACATCCCAAGTCTAGTCTGGGATGGCTGATACTGTGAGTCGTAGACAGAGCCGGGGCCCACCGGATGTCAAGAGCCGGTCCACAAGGCCTCCTGAAGTCTTGGAAGGGTGTGGGGGAAAACCGTGCACCCCGTACCTCCTTGCACATGTTCGCCTAGCAGTAGTGGCATCGCTCTACCAAGTAGTCTGACCGTCCCGCACCATATAGGGCGAGTGGGATGTAAAGGATTCTCGGTGAATCTGAGTACTAGTAAGTCCTTAGGGGTGACCAAGCCAGAATGTCTTCATCGGGGTTTCCATTTTACGTGCCACCATAGCACCTCTACCCCGGGCTCCACCTCTATGAGGTTCACACCCAAGGCCTCCTCCAATTACCATTTACCCGCCACAGGTATTCCATATCCAAGTGCCCAGGTAGCACCACATGGCAAGACTCGCCCCAGGCTCATCGTTATTCCAGCTCGGTCGACATAACCCTCACTCTCCACGCACCCAAGACACATGCAGCACGCTCACACACCACCAATCTGGCACCCATAGCCAAACCATTCCCAGGGGGTTCACCACCAGCATCACATCCCCGATATAATGCGAAGTGGAGTTAATAATAAGTATAGTGGTGTAATATGCAAGCAAGCAGGCAAGTAAGCATATATAAGCGAGCGAATGCGCAAAGCAGGGTGACGTGGTAGAGTGGGTTGCATCAGGGTAATAATAGCTCAGGTAGTAGTATGCATCAAAGTACTAGCAAAGGAATAATTTATAAAGCGCTAGCAGTTCTAGATTTTATGCAATGTCTAATAGGATTTTCTAAAAGAGGGTGCTACCATGACACCTGTGATGTAGAGGTAGTAGTGGTACAATTCTCCAATCGTTGGTGTTCCATTAGCGGGGTCTCCTCCTCCTGTGTTGACTCCATTCCGTAGTCCTTGTCGTCGTCCACGTTCTCTTGGTCCGATCGTCAGCTACTCCGTGAAGCGACACGCAAGGAAAGAGAGCACTCAACACTTGAAAAGACGACGAGTCACAGGAAATCCAATAATGCCATCAAGACAATAAGAGATACACGGCTTAGCCCTCTCGGCGGTTGTCCGATTTCCTCGGGCCAAAGAATCACAAGTGGTGGTTTGCTAAGCACAAGCTTAAGTCATGGCCAAGCCAGTATGGCTTTACAATAAACGGTTTAAGCCAGAGCTTATCCAGAGCAAACACCACGGCTCATGATCTTTCGATCCGATGTCATTGAATTGACGGGGATTGGAAGTCGGGCCCCAAGAAAGAAGAACGATGGGGTTCGGCTCTTAATAGCCTTATCCCACAAATCACAATTGGACACGAGCAGCATACAAGAATGATTAATTCTATTGTGACTTGGCTCCAACATACTTCGGCTCGCCCGCTATGGTAGAAGGTGGTAGCTCAAAGAGATTGGACAACGATGGGTCCTCTCGATCCACGCGACACAATAGCATCGGGAGCTGAGAAGAGAGTCGCTCAACATGGCAAAAGATGTGGGGGTTAGCTAGGCACATCCATGTCATGTTCTCAGACACATCTTCGGGAAAGATGGTTTTAGACGGTCGATCGGGTCGACACGCACGGGTCCAAGATACGACTTAGACCATAGCTTTGCTAACAAAAGGGAATAGTCTGGTCTTTGATCCAATCGTCACGGGCAAGATGGGATCGAATAGAGCGGATATCGGGGCAATAAGAGCAAGAACAACCAAGAGCAAGGTCTACTTCTAACGCACACGCCACGACAAAGACGGGGCATCGGAAGGAGCGACACTCAAGAACACCAAGTGCATAAGCCACTCGTAGGGTACCCGACCTGGGTGCACTGGCACTAAGATATCTCTCGGATTCGAAGCGGTGCGGTTGTCACCACGAGAATTAGAGAAACGTGATGGTCAAACGGGGTACAAGCGTACAAGGGCTTGAGCACAAATAAGCAACTAAAAGCGAAAGAGAGGTGTAGCTCCATGGTCATGGCGAGGCGAACTCACGGCCACAAGCTACACCAACGAGTTGGCATCCATCGTTCCATGATTGTTATCTCCTAGGTCATCTCCCTCAGGACTTGGTCATGGAGGGCTCAAAGCATGCGGGTGATATCCGCATCGATGTTAGTATCGACAACAAATCCATCACGACCATGTTCTAGGGCCAAAGACAGGAGCTAACACTCGTGGTACTATGAAGTCAACTAAAAGGCGAGGGGTCGAGTCACACTCGGCATTACGGTCATGGCAAGACGGATCCCGCGATCGTAACGTCCGAACAAGGTACGATCCCTCAGCCGGCTCGAAGGCTCAGCACACAGGCAACAACACCAACAACCAGCGATTAGAACCAAACACGACCGAAAGACGCAACAACTCGACATGACTATGGAGTAGCACATTCCATAGCTGGGTGATAGGTGAATTCCTGTAAGACAGTCATGGACAGATAGGTTGTAAGAATAGGGCCCAACAAGATAGATATGCGTATACGGAAAGATGTGAGATGGGGCTTTCCATGGTCTCGGTAAGACATACGACTAGGGTTCATGGTCCAGAGGGTACGGCTTGCGGTAGACGGGTTTATGGTGGTCTCAGCAAGCGAGGCCATGGTGGTCTCGGCCAGCAAGGCCATGTGGTCTCGGCAACGGTGCTCTCGGCAACAGTGGTCTCGGCAACAGTGGTCTCGGCAACAGTGGTCTCGGAAACAGTGGTCTCAGCAACGGTGGTCTCGGCAATGGTGGTCTCAGCAACGGTGGTCTCGGCAACAGTGGTCTCAGCAATGGTGGTCTCGGCAACGGTGGTCTCGGCAACAGTGGTCTCAGCAACAGTGGTCTCGGCACCAGTGGTCTCGGCAACGGTGGTCTCGGCAATGGTGGTCTCGGCAACAGTGGTCTCGGCAACAGTGCTAGCTCATGCGGTGTATACCAGGGCTTTGTCCGTGAGTTGTGCAATGTGACTACCTCAACAGGCCTTTAGTGCGGGTCCCGGTAGATTTCGACGGCATGTTCTCGTGACTCGGGTAGCCGGAACAGTGGTGAACCACGGACACAGGGTTCCATGGAACCGTCAGGGCAACCAAAGAAAGGAAACCTACAGTCCATGATGCGGCGATCAATACCACGTGGTCCAATTATGGCTTCGGGGCTCATGATGAGGTCATGGTAACTCTTCGCCACGGCATGGCTTGGCCACGATAGGTTTTACAGGCGACAAGTCCTTTCCGGCGTCTCCTACACCGTGGATCTGTTTGGCCAAGTCCGATCTCGTGCTAGTGAGTGTGGGCGTGTCTAGGAGTGGTAGAGCTCCGTCGTAACGTCAGAGACAGCGATCAAGGCTTGACTCAATCGGGCGTGGTTCACGGTGGACGAGACATGGCTTTAGAGAATGCTTCAATGGTGGTCGGCAACCACACCGATGTTCTTGGACTCCGGTGGTTCGATTTGGCTTGGGTTAGTCACGTGTGTGTGTGCTTGTGTGTCCAAAGGCCGGAGGTGGCCTCGGTCTACGCGTTCCACGGTTGGAACGCCATGGCCGGTAAGCAATGTCGGGATTTAAAAAGAGGGGCATGGTGGTGGCTCACCGAGGTTTGTCGAAGTGGGAGAACGTGACCCACGTTGCTCGGTATCATGATCTTGGAGGAGCTTGTAGTTGGTCGCACCGGTGATCGTCTAACGGCTTTGGCTCATCCGAGTGATCGGGCGACAAAGATGTAGCACCTAATCGAAGCACTTGGAAAATAATTCAAGGTACAAGAGATAGACACGCGTAATAGATAGATCGGCGTGAAGGGAAATGGAACAAAGAAGTAGACCGGCGGCAAAGGCACAGCACAGGCATAGAATAAATAAAGATCATGATCATGTATAGGCAATGGATATTGATAGATCAAATAACAATGTAGATAAATGATATTGATGATCAAGGTCAACAAGTACAAAAAGAACATGGAAAAGAAAGGCAAGGGTTTTAGGTGTTGGTGGCTCACCGGCTGTTCGGGCAAGGCACGGATTAGCGGGGAGGTGCTGCGGAATGGCGACCATGTATGCGTCCACTGCTCGAACGAGGAGACAGAGCACAGCATTGCGGTAGCATGGATTCAGTGAAGACGAGGCATTGCAGTATGCGCTTATGCTTGTCGTGGCCAAGATGCGGTTGAGGCTTGGCGCAGCCATGGCCTAGTGGTGGCGCTCCAGCATGGTGTAGCAGGGCAGCGAGGCTGATAAGGTCGAGGTCGCAGCTCCGGTCGTGGTTCCATGTCGAAGCAGGGGCACGTCGTGGTCGGCTTCATGGTTAAGGACGGCATCGGTGGTCGTGGCCGCGGGCTCTGCTGTGGCCGGTTAACGCTGTGTCGCGCCTTATTGAAGCCCTCGTGGTGGTGAGCGGTACCATGTAGAGGAGCCCGACACGGTGCAGCTCCTAGAGATGGGTACTACAGAGACGGGGCATAGAGGCCAGTGAGGCGTGGTTGGCGTAGCTCAGCGAAGGAGAGGAAGGCGACGGTGGCTCATGGCGACGCGGTCATGGCCGTGGCATGTCGACGCCATGGCCACACTGGTCATGCAGCCGCACGGCGAGGATAGGATGGCATAGGTAGGGAGGACAATGGTGTCTGCGACGAGAAAAGGCGAGGCTTGTCTGTCATGGAGAGGTGCTCGGCGCGGTGGAACACGGCGTGGTGGATTGGCTTGGAGCAGCGACCGGTAACGAGGCCGTGGACGAGGCGCGGAGCAGAGGCAGACATGCGGTGGTGGACGGAGGACGGCAAAGGGTGCTACAAGGCCTGCTGCTTCCCTGCGAAGTGAAGGATTGTGGCACGAAGGCCGGGCTCAGCACGAGTAACGGTGGGAAGGGAAAAGATGGGGTCCTAGGCTTTGGGTGCTCACCGAGGTCGAGGCGGATGGTGGTGACGCCGGCTCGACGCTGGAGTGGCGACGCGGTCCACGGTGAGATCACGACTGTAGACGTGGTGGCACGATGCTGGCTTGATGGTGGCGTCGTTACAGCGCAGGCGCGCTGCTCCGAGGCGAAGCGGGCTCGGCACTGATGTTGCGACGGCGCTCCCGCGCGTGGGCACGACGATGACGGCACGGGCGCGGGGGCGCGGTGTGGCTGCTCGAAGGCTCCGACGACGCGGTGCTGTGGGGCTCGGGGGGGAGCAATGGGAGAAGAGGGCGGCATGGATGGGGAATGGAGAAGGAGCGGCGGCGCGTGTGGCTTTTATAGCGGCCGATGCTAGGGTTTGGCGGCTGGCTCGGCGTCATCGCCGTTGATGTGATGGTCGGGACACGCGGCATGAATCGCGCGGGCGGTGGTACGGATGTCGAGGTGGTGCTTGGATCGCTGCTCTCGCCTTCCTTGTGGCGGCGGGCGGCCGGCGGCTCGCCATACCGAGGCCGGGCGCCTAGGGTTAGGGTTGGCAGGGTGTGTGTCACGGCAGTGGCGTGGCCATGCTGCTTGTTGGGCAGGCCGGTCGGTCACATTGGTTGGGCCAAGCGCAGGCGGGCGGGCGGAAAAGGAGGAGAGAGGCAGGTCAAGCGGCGGTGCTAGGCCGGGCCAGTTTGGCTCTTCTTATTCTTCTTTGTTGTCGCCTGTGGGCCGTAGCGTGGGGAGCCAAGTTAATGGTTCGGTTGGTTAATGATCCGGCCAATATGGCCTTCACCTTTCTTTCCTATTTCCTTTACTCTTTTCCATTTCAAATATTGCTTGATTAATTCCATAATCAAGTGTTTGTATGCTAAACTTATTTAGCTTAGGTGTGGGCCCACTTGGGTAATATCCAAGGGTCTCTAGGGTTTACTACGGGTCTCGGAATCTAATGCCAAGGGTTGGCTTCGATGGGCATTGATTTACAAGGAAGGTCAATAGACTTTACGAATTAGATCAAGGGATTCGAATGAGGTTCAAAAGCAAGAAGATGATTTGAGAGAGGAAAAGGGATTCATAAGATATTCCAGAAGGGATCAAAAGGATTTGCTACGGACTTGTGCTCTCCAACACAAAACACTAAACCAACAAAGGAACTCTGGCAAACTCCTACAAGTAATTCTATATGCATGCAACAATTTATTTATAAATTGTTCTTAGTTTGACCTAGCATCTACTTGCTTCACACATTGCAGGAAATTTTTTAAAAAAAAAGTTCGTATTTTTGGCTTCTCCAAAAACCCGGGTTGTTACAGTTAGCTCACTAAGTCTAGCATGGGTTGGTTATGGTATAGAAGGCTTGGTCATGTTGGAATGAAACAATTGAACAAATTGATTAAGCATGATCTAGTTAGAGGCTTGAAGGATGTTAAATTTGAGAAGGATAAGCTATGTAGTGCATGTCAAGCTGGAAAGTAAGTTGGTAACACACCCTAAGAAGAGCATGATGAGTACATCCAAGGCATTTGAGTTGTTGCACGTGGACTTGTTTGGACCAACTATGTACACTAGCATTGGTGGAAACAAATATATATTTATGATAGTGGATGATTTTATAAGATATACATGGGTGTTCTTTCTTGTTGATAAGAGTGATGTGTTTGCAACCTTCAAGACATTCATTAAGAGAATACACAATGAGTTTGAAACAACCATCAAGAAAGTGAGAAGTGACAATGAAAGTGAATTTAAGAATACTAGAGTTGATGAGCTATGTGATGAATTTGGAATTAGGCATCAATTCTCAGCCAAGTATACTCCACAATTAAATGGTCTTGTAGAGAGGAAGAATAGAACCTTGATTGACATAGCAAGATTGATGTTGAGTGAGTACAATGTGAGTCATTCATTTTGGGCCGAAGTAATCAACATGGCTTGCTACTATAGCAACCGACTCTATTGTCACCCCATGAGGAAGAAGACACCTTATGAGCTCTTGAATGGTAGGAAGCCCAATATTGCGTACTTTTGGGTTTTTGGTTGCAAATGCTATATATTGAAGAAAGGCACTAGATTGAGCAAATTTGAGAAGAAATGTGATAAAGGTTTCTTGCTTGGTTACTCTACTACTAGCAAGGCTTATAGAGTTTGCAATTTGGCTAGTGGTACTCATGAGGAGGTGCATGATGTTGAATTTGATGAAACCAATAGTTCCCAAGAGGAAGATGAGAATCTAGATGATGTAAGAGGCACTTAATTGATTAATGCAATGAAGAACATGGACATTGATGATATAAGGCCTGGAGAGGTGATTGAAGTTGAAGATGACAAGAGTCAAGTGCTCTCTAACTCAAATGTGCAAGCTAGTGGTTCTCATGATTAAAATCAAGCTATTATAAGTGATGACAAAGTGCAAGATTAACAAGAAGTGGCTAGTACATCATCTCAACCAAATGATCAATCAAGTGCAAGCAATCAAGTTCAAGTGCTCCAACCAACCAATGTTGCAAGAGATCATCCTTTGGATTCTATAACTAGTGATATTTCAAGAGGTGTGCAAATAAGATCAAGATTGGCATCATTTTGTGAACATTTATCATTTGTGTCATCCATTGAACCTAAGAAGAAAGATAAAGATTTGAAGGATGTTGATTGGGTGAATGCTATACAAGAAGAGCTAAACAACTTCACAAGAAATCAAGTATGGGAATTAGTTGAGAGGCCTAAGGATCATAATGTGATTGGAACTAAATGGGTCTTTCACAACAAGCAAGATTAAGATGGGATAGTTGTAAGAAACAAGGCAAGATTAGTGGCTCAAGGTTACACTCAAGTTGAAGGTTTTGACTTTAGAGAAACATATGCCCCGATTGCAAGATTAGAAGTAATTAGGATCTTGTTAGCCTATGCTTGTGCCCACAACATCAAGTTGCACCAAATGGATGTGAAGAGTGCATTTCTCATTGGGTACATCAATGAGCTAGTCTATGTTGAACAACCACCTGGTTTTGAAGATGAGAAGAATCCCAACCATGTCTACAAGTGAGAAAAGCTTTGTATGGTTTAAAGCAAGCACCAAGAGCATGATATGAGAGGTTGAGGGATTTCCTACTCTCTAAGGAATTCAAGATGGGCAAGGTTGACACCACTCTCTTCACCAAGAAGATAGGCAATGACTTGTTTGTGTTGCAAATCTATGTTGATGATATTATCTTTAGATCAACCAATCAAGACTTTTGTGAGGAGTTTGGAAAGATGATGACAAATGAATTTGTTTTGTCTATGATTGGAGAGCTTAGTTACTTTCTTGGTCTTCAAATCAAGCAAATGAAAAATGGCACATTTGTGAGTCAAGGCAAGTACATCAAAGACATGCTCAAGAAGTTTGGCATGGATGAGAGCAAAGCTATTGGTACACCAATGGAGACAAATGGAAACTTGGATAGTGATGCTAGTGGCAGAATGGTGGATCAAAAGATGTATCGGTCTATGATTGGAAGCCTACTCTATGTGACCGCATCAAGGCCGGATGTGATGTTTAGTGTATGCATGTGTGCAAGATTTCAAGCCTCACCTAGAGAAAGTTATTTAAAGGCAACAAAGAGAATATTGAGGTACTTGAAGCATACATAAAATGTTGGATTGTGGTATCCCAAAGGAGCTAGATTTGAATTGATTGGATATTCGAACTCTAATTATGCTGAATGCAAAGTTGATAGGAAGAGCACATTGGGCATATGTCAATTATTAGGAAGATCACTTGTGTCTTGGTCATCCAAGAAGCAAAATAGTGTAGCACTTTCAACCACCGAAGCGGAGTACATTTTGGCCAAAAGTGGTTGTGCTCAATTACTTTGGATGAAGGCTACTTTGAATGACTTTGGAATCAAATTCAAACAAGTGCCTATGTGACAATGAGAGTGCCGTGAAGTTCACCAACAACCTGGTTCAACATTCAAGAACAAAGCATATATATATCCGCCATCACTTCATAAGAGATCATCAACAAAAAGAGAACATTTGCATTGAGAGTGTGGGCACCGATGATCAACTTGCTAATATTTTCACCAAGCCACTTGATGAGAAGAGGTTTTGCAAGCTAAGGAATGAATTAAACATACTTGACTTCTCAAATATGTGTTGATGCACCCCCATTATATGACATTACTCTTCTTCGAGCAAAGCAAGGTAAAATTGATTGATATGTCATTCATACATTGCTAAGGACTTGTTTAGTGCATCTAGTCATTCTTCACTTGTCTTAAGCCCATTCATGAAAATCAAATGGATTTGATGCTTGTATGGTACCACTAATGCTTCTATGATTGAAATGATCTAGTGGTAGCATATGACATGTTTCTGGGCTTGTGAACCTAGTGTTTGATCTAGAAAATGAGCTATAAGTGTTTAACTCAACATGGTCAAGATAACCCCTGAAATGAGGTGTGAAGAAGCTTGCCCTTGGATTAAACCGAGTTAAATATCTTTTGCAAGTGATCTAGATTGAACCAAATATGAGAAAATGATCCTCACATAACATGATTTCACCCCAACCTATCTAAAATTTGAGCTCACCTTTTGTGGTATTTGATGCCAAAGGGGGAGAGAGTCATAAAGATAGTAAGATAGGGAGAGCAAACAAATGAAATGACTTTGTAAGGGGATCAATTAAAATTTGAAGCACACAAGTAGGAGGAGTAAGCTCATAGACTTGTATGTTGCATTTATATGTGCATTACATATGTTTGCTTGCATGGCATTAGTTTTTAAATTCAAATATCCATCTTGTGTGGTGTATGCTAGATTGTAGAAAATGATTGATGTAATGAAAACTAGCATGCATAGGATAGCTAGATATACCTTGATTTTGATTTTACAAGTGGTACTAGAGCCTTGTTTCCAATGTTGATCTCATGAGGTATCCAGTGGTTGTAGTTTTTCAAGTGATATCTAGCAAATTATGGTGCTAAGGATGGTGTTCAAATGGCAACTCCGATTGGTATCACGCTTCAAAGGTCCATTCTTTACACCTTAGCATCATTTGGTAGCCATTACTTCCCCACACTTCCTAATCCATGCATATGTGCAAGCTTACAAATTCAAACTCTTAGCACATATGTAGGGGGAGCTAATGCTACCAATTTAGGTTTATAAAACTTGTCCATATCCTTTACACATGGTAAAATGCTTGGGCAAGCAACATGAATCCAAAAAGCTTTCATTGAATATCTTTGTGAAGGGTGATCATCAATTACCAAAAAGGGGGAGATTGAAAGCCCTAGTTTGGTTTTGGATAATTGATGAAACCCTAGGACTAACCTTTGATCTAAGTATGTGAATTAGATGAGGTAGTGCAATCCAAGTATTGGATCTCGATGATGGTCATGGAGAAGGTGATGGCCACAAATGAGATGATCAAGTGCTCCAACTTAGAAAAGAAGAAAGAGAAAAACAAAAACCGAGAAGATCAAGGCAAAGGTATAAGATAGGTTTTTGTTTTGGTGATCAAGACACAATAGAGAGTGTGATCACATTTAGGATTGATAGCCGTACTATTAAGAGGGAAAATCTTTGGCTAAGCGGTTATCGAGTGCCACTAGGTGACATGATTCTTGCATATGCATTTAGGGACCTAGTGTGCTAACATTTGACCCTTGAAAAATGCTTTGAAAAATGCTAACACATGTGCACACAAGTTCTACACTTTCTGGTTAGCAACTTGGAAGCAAGGGTGAAGTGGTTGAAGTGTTGGAAAAAGAATAGGAAAAGAGGAGAAGAACCGGACCCAGGTGTTCTAGGGGGTCCAAACCCTAGCTAGGACCGGTTTGGATGCAAACCCTAACACCGAGGGCCACTGTGAGTGCTCCGGACCCTGACTGGCGCGGGTTCTGGACCATCCCTCGTGGGTCCGGTTGTACCGCCCTAAGAAGGCCAAGAATTGCTTGTGTCATTGAGCTACCACACTTGTGGGTAGGTTCTTGCGGCACCATTTGTTGGCTAGGTGTGTGATACCTATTAGCCGCCGAACCACTAAGTGTTGGTCGACACAACGGGGACTAGCATGCCGGCAAGCATGTGAACCTCGGGATAAAAATCTTTTGTCCCTTATGTGATTGAATTTCTTCCGATGATTGGATTGTCGTCATATTAGGATTGGTTCATTCCTCAACACGGTGGTATAATCACCCTACTCACTCCCTTATATTTCTTGTAAACTAGTTGCCAAGCTCTTTAGTGTAGTTAGTCTTTGAGAGCTTGTTAGTTTGGTTAGTGTGACTCTTTAGTTAGTCTTTGAGAGAACACTAGTTTAGTGAGTAGTGACTTAGCTTTTGTGTGTGCCTAGTGATCATAGCAACTACAATTGTTGGGATAGGTGGCTTGCAACCTTTGTAGAGCTAGAGCAAAATTGTATTACGCTATTTGTTGCACTAATCAATTGCTCTAGTGCTTTGTAGAGTTTTTAAATAGGCTATTCACCCCCTCTGGCCAAATTAGGACCTTTTAACTGAGCGTAGCTCAGCTGGTTGGGTTCCTTGTGGTGGAACCTGTCCACTCGGGTTCAAGTCCCTGACTTGGTATGGGTGCTCGTATTTTTCTAGATTTATTCCAAGATTAATGGCATTATTCTTTCAGTGGTAGGCGACGTGACCATCAACAACGGGACGCCTATGGTGACTTCATCAATCTTGAGATTTTACAGTCTAACATCAGTTCTTCAGAGGTGCTCATAGGGGTAGGGTGTACGTGCATAGGTTTATAGGGGTGAGTGTGTGCTCGTGTATATAAGCGTCTATGTCTGTATCTGGGTCTCAAAAAAAGTCAAAATGCCTCTTAAGTTATAATAGAGAAAGTACTATAATCTAGGGTTATAGAGTAACTCCAAGTCAAAAAGAGATTTAAATTATTGATTTAGCTATTTTCCAAAATAAACTCTACTAAAAAAACTAGACTATTTCAACAGACTATGTAAACATTGGCCATGTTTATATTCAAACCTACCATGTCATCAGAAGTTTTTTAGATCCATCAATTTGAGGGTTTGTGTCGCCTAGGCTTTTGGTGCCATCGTGTTGGCTTAGACTACCGCCGACGTGCCTATGGCAGTAGATAGCTCAAGTGCCTCTGTGACTGCAACCCCGTTCTCATCTCATTGCCCGTTGCGGTAGAGCTCACACATGCCAGCATCCTACTGCATCTAGCGACCATACTTTACTGGCAATAATCTTCCCACCTAGCTTGGTGCCTCTCTCACCCCCCTCTCCTCTCTCCCAACCTCGCTCGCTATCACCTCATTGTTCGCTTCTATCACCTGTCCCTCGAAGAAGCGTGGCTCCTACAACAGGCCTCCCGTCTACTCCTCCTCCACACACCGAGCACCACACGATGCAACATGGCCAAGCATAGCCACTTCACAAGTCTGCTACTTCTGTTGCAGCGCCGCTCCACCCTCGTATTGTAGCCAGTGGAACAGAGATCTGTCGGACATGAACCAAGGTTTCTCTTCTCTATTGGTGAGTCATCATGGGTACCGGCTTACTTGGTTGCCCTGTCCTTTTGTGAGCAGGTTCCACTCTCAATTCGGATCCAAACTCTTAATCTCTTGGTTCATAGGTCGTGATTTGTATGGTGTGCTATTAATCCACAGGAAATCAGAGAAGGGGGTTAGAGACGGTGTGAGAGGTCAGCGCGTGGGACTGAGCGATGGCACATGTGGAGGTGGGAGCGAAAGCGCGTGGGAAAGGGCTTTCACATGGACTTGGTGAGCGATCGCCGCTCGCTTTCTATGCCAAGCAAAAAAATTAAGGGATAGCCTGTTATTGTTTTTGGAGAATGTGGTGGATAGTCTGTCACAGTCATATTTTGCACCAAATTCTCCAAATCAAATGACACGGTAGGGAATAGCAAGTCTCTTGGAGTTGCTCTAAGTGAGCTATTGGTTAAAGTGGAGAAAAGAGAAAGAGAAGAGAGAAGAGAAGTGGTTGTACTAAGTTTACAATTAGATCATGCATGAGCTCCAAACAAATTTGGAGAAAACAAAGTGGGTAAAGTATTAATGATGAAGTATGTCCTAGTAGCCAACTATACTATATTGGTGATCTCATACATATATTATAAATGTACATATAGCTAACAGTGGGATCCATTATTAGTCAAATTATGACCAATTTATTTAATTATTTGGCCTAAAGCAGAAGGAGAACTTAAAGCATCTCCAAGATATTCTCACATGGCTTTTTATCACAAAATTTAGAAAACAAACTAAAAAACATGCTGCAATAGAATCTCTAAACCTGTCTCCATATTTTCGCTCTCTAAAACCATCCTTCTCGCTCTCTATTTTTGGGAGGCTACGGGGCTCTCTAGAAATATATGGTAGTTTTCTCATGAATTCTTTTATTTTTTTAAACACAAATAAAATTATGATAACCTATTGAAGTAAAGTATACAAAGATAATTTACATTAAATAGCTCCCTAAATAGAGATACATAGAGAGATTAAAATTTTAGAGGCTATTGAAGTTGCTCTAAATGATACACTTCCCAGCTATAAGCTTTGACACTACTACACAGCTTTTGTAGGGCAGCTGAAGACCATTTGTAGGGGCGGTTTTGACAGCCGCATCTACCACAACGTTGCTACAAATCGCTGATTTGTACGGGCGATCAGCTAGCTACCCAAGAAATTGGATTTGTAAGGACGGCTGGATATAGAGCCGCCCCTATAAAATAATTTTCCAGAAAATATGAAATTGACCTAAAAATAGCAAAAAAAATTAATCCGGGGAGGCCCTCACCGGTCAGCCACACGCGTCTTTATTGGATTTTGATTCCCCACGTATTATCCTAAACCGAGTTTAAATTGATTATTTGAGACCCTAAACGATTTTAAATGAAAAAGTTATCAACTATAAAGTTGTATAACTTTTCGAGATCTACAACTTTTATTTTGATAGTTTCTCCATCTGAGGTCGTTTACAAAATTTGAATTTCAAATTTGAGAAATTCAAACGTAGTTTTCCTTTATAAGATAATTTCAAATCAAAAAGTCATCAACCTCAAAGTTTTATAACTTTTTGAGATCTATAACTTTTGTTTTTGTTGTTTGTCCATCTGAGGCCATTTAAAAATTTCAAATTTTAATTTTTTGAAAATTCAAATATAGTTTTCCTTGACAAGATTATTTCAAATCAAAAGGTTGTCAATTATAAAGTTGTATAACTTTTTGGGATCTACAATTTCATTTTAGTTGTTTCTCCATCTAAGGTCGTTTGAAAAATCCAAATTTTAAATTTGATAAATTCATACATAGTTTTCTTTGACAAAATGAATTAAATAAAAAAAATTATCAACTACAAAGTTCTATGACTTTCTGGGATCTACAACTTTGATTTTGATCATTTATTCATTCGACAGAGTGGTAGGAACATTGTTCACAAAATTTATATATCCCTCTTAAACTTTATAAAACTATACGAGAGATATGTAAATTTTATGAATAATGTTACTACCACTTTGTCGGATGAAGAATTGATCAAAATAAAAGTTGCAGATCTAGATGAGTTCTATAACTTTTATGTTCATGATTTTTTCATCTGTAATCATTTAGTATTTCAAAATAACGTTTGAAGTTGCCATTTTTTGAAATTCAAAATTCAAATTGATAAAACACAGTCACATGAAAATATGGGTAAAATAAAAGCTGTACCAACACAATAAATTGATAGAGCATAATTTTATAAAATTTTAGAAAAAAAATCATCAAATATGAAGTACGTATGAGGGATAAAGACTACTTACAAGTTTTAGTCAGAGATTAAAATGATAAATCAGTGTTCTTCAACAATTTCAAAATTAAATTTTAAATAGTATTTTGAACCAGTAAATGATTTCAAATGAAAAAGTTGTAAACAGCAAGGTTTCATAAATTTTTGAGGTCTACAACTTTTGTTTTGGTCATTTCTCCATCCGAGGTCGTTTAAAAAATTCGAATTTCCGTGCTTAATTTTTATTATTCGGTGTCTATTTGTAGGGTCGGCTCAACCGATTTGTAGGGGCGGCTGGGTATAGAGCCACTCCTATAAATCGAGCCATTTGTAGGGGCAGCTGATAACACCAGCTGTCCCTATAAATGGATTTATAGAGGCGACCCATTTGTGCACTATTTATAGGGGCGACTCAATATAGAGCCGCCCTGAGCTGCCCCTAAAAAAATTGGGACGTTGCTACAAATCCTTTTTTAATGTAGTGTGAACCATGTATTTGGTTTAGGGGATCAAGTAGGATAAGAGAAGGACATCTGCCTATGTCATTTTAGGTGTTTATTAGTTGGAGTAAAGATAGACAAGACGAGAGTTGCTACTTGTAATACTCTAAGAGTGTGATTGGTAGGGTGACCACCAAATCCTTCTCTGGGCCTCATAGTATAGGATTTTGCTTATTTGGATGCCTGTCCATAGCCAAGTCAAACAATGTCCAAGCTGGGTTTGGGGTGCATGGGGCTAACGGTCACGTCGCTTGACAACGAGGCCGGCATTGATGTCATCAGGCATGCTTTTTGTGGTGGGGTCTATATAATCTGTCCACAAGGCTTAGCCATACGGGCCTGTTAGCTTGTCTTATAATTCGTACTTTTCAACATATTTTTTTAGTCAGAACAGTGTTTTTCTCTCACAACAAATCAGCCGGAACAGTGTTTCGACTTGTTTTTTTAGCGAAATGGACAGGGCCACAGTCATCTATTTCACTGGTTCTCTCCATCCTACCAGTAGACAAGTACTAGTAGCAAAATCATAGAGGCTAGAGCTATTGGATATAATATGGGCTTGACCCATATAATATTTAATAAATCAAATAAAACTCTATGGTACGTAACATTAAGTGTTGTATGGCTTAATACCGTACGGGATTTTGACTGAACACCAACTCAGCTTATATGGTTGGAAATTATTCATCTAAATTGAGAAGCTGAGAAAAGGATAAAGGCGTGCCACACGCGCGCACGTGCGTCGCCGCCGCCGTCGGCTGGGCCGGGCCGGGCCATGGGTGTAGGCGTGGGCGCGGGCCGGGCCAGGCTGAGGCCGAGCCGAGGGCGTGGCCAGTCTTTTGCCACTTAAATCCACATTATCATGGGAGTTTCGCTCCTTGATGGTGGAGGCAAACTGACTGCGTTCGTTACCGTCCCTTCCGCTTTCGCTTCCCGTCTCCTGAGATTCTCCGCTGCCTTCATCTTCCCTTCCCCGTCAACAGCCATATATCATGTCTTCCGTCAGTCCAGACACCATCTTCCGCAACCACTCCCGAGAGAACCACAGATCAGCAGCCTTCTGACTTCCTCGTTCCGTACCTCTGCTCGCACGGAGGAGCGGGAGAGCAGGTGCCTCTGGAACCCTCAGCCGTCTGAGAATCCTGCACGGGGTGAGCGGCGATTAGGTTTTTGGAGAGCGATCCGCGACTGCTCGTCCATCTTCTTCCTGCTGGAGATCGATCTTAGATCCGTCTTCTCCCTGGAACATCAAGGCATCTTCCTCCTGGTGATCCATTCATGGGACTGTACTACGAACATCTTCCTGCATCGACTGTGGTCCGCGACTTCGAGCAACGCACTATGTCAACTAGTGCGAATGGAGCCTCCGATGCCCTTGGCATGGGACCCTCTGCCGGGTACACTCGAATCTCTGTGATTACTGTATTTTGTATTCTTACTGTATTAATCAGTATGTCATCTATGCATGCTGTAGCGTTCATAAGAAATATACACATGCACATATATGCTGTCACAAACCTACTGATGTTATATTTTTTGATTAAACTGATAATGAAAATACCTAAATATCTAACAATCCAAAAACCTAATGATAGGCAATTTTCTGTCAGTGGATTTGCTGCCGCTTTGAAGCCGAATAATTTTGATGGCAAGAATTTTATGATATGGCGTGCAAAGATGGTATTGTGGTTGACTGCGATGAACTGCTATCACGCCACACAGGGAAAGCCTGAACAGTTTACTCCTGAGGAGGAGCGAAAGTTCTTGGCTGTCGATAACCTATTTCGAGGCGCCGTGATTAGTGCACTTCATCCTAAGTATGAGAAAAACTACATATCTTGCACATCAGGCAAAGAGTTATGGGATGCTCTTGAGGCAAAGTTTGGGGTTTCTGATGCTGACAGTGAGTTGTACCTTATGGAGCAGTTGTATGACTACAAAATGGTTAAAAACCGTTCTGTGGTCGAACAGGCTCATGAGATACAGGCGCTAGCAAAGAAACTAGAACATTTCCCATGTCTGTTGCCCAATAAGTTTGTGGCCGGCGGTATAATCGCTAAGTTGCCACCTTCTTGGAGAGACTTTGCTACTTCTCTAAAACACAAGAGATAAGAGTTTAGCGTGGCTGAGCGTATTGGATCTCTTGATGTTGAGGAGAGGGCGAGAGCAAAAGACAACCGTGGAAAAGGAGTTGAGTCTTTCGCTGCCAATATGGTGCAAAAGAAAAACTCATTTGCATCTCGTAATAAAAAGAAGAAGAACATGCAAGAGAACAACAATGCAAAGCCTAAGCAGACTGCACAGTTTAAGAAGAAAAACAACAAGAAAGGTGGAGGATGTTTTGTTTGCGGGAGTGATGAGCATTGGGCAAGTGCGTGCCCAAACCACAAATATAAGCAAGAAAAGAAATCAGCAAACATGGTCATTAGCGAGACTGGAGGAGGAACATCTGGGTATGGTAATTCTTTACCCTTTGTTCTTTCAGTTTGTCTTTCAATTGAGTGGTGGAATGAACAGTGGTGCTAATATTCATGTGTGTGCTGATGTTTCTTTGTTTACTTCCTATCAGGCCGGCAGGACTAGAGCCTTGCTAACGGGAAACGGTTCGCATGCGCGTGTTCTGGATGCTAGTACGGTCATTCTGAAGTTTACTTCGGAAAAGACAGTGCTATTAAAGAACGTGCAGTATGTCCCCTCCATCAAGAAGAATCTTGTTAGCGCTTCTCAGATGTGTCGTGATGGCTTTAAAATTGTGCTTGAGTCCAATAAATGTGTTGTGTCGAGACATGGAACATTTGTTGGAAAAGGTTATGGTTGCGGAGGCTTGTTTCGCTTATCTTTGCTTGATGATGTGTGTAATAAAGTAGTGAACAATGTTATTATTTCGGATGAGTCGAATATATGGCATTCATGACTTTGTCACATTAATTTTGGCTGTCTCACGCGGCTTGCAAATCTGAATTTAATCCCAAAATTTAACTTAGTTAAAGATTCTAAGTGCCAGGTGTGTGTGTAATCGAATCAACCGCGCAAGCCTCACAAGGCTGCTGAGGCGAGGAACTTGACACCGTTAGAACTCATTCATTCTGATTTATCCGAAATGAATGGCGAATTGACTAAAGGCGCTAGACGATATTTCATGACATTTATAGATGATTGCACTAGATTTCGCTACATGTATTTATTAAAAACTAAAGATGAAGCGTTGCATTATTTTAAAGTCTATAAAGCTGACGTAGAAAATCAACTTGAGAAGAAAATCAAGCGTTTGCGGTCCGATCGCGGGGGAGAATATTTCTCAAATGAATTTTCTAAGTTTTGCGTGGTGCATGGAATTATTCATGAGAGGACGCCACCATACTCACCACAGTCCAATGGGATTGCAGAGAGAAAGAACCGCACTCTAACTGATTTGGTTAATGCCATGTTGGAGACTGCGGGGCTATCTAAGGAATGGTGGGGTGAGGCTATTTTGACAGCGTGTCATATCCTGAATAGAGTGCCCACAAAGAACAAAGAAATTACACCATTCGAGGAATGGGAGAAGAAGAGATTAAATCTCTCTTACCTGCAAACTTGGGGTTGTTTGGCAAAGGTGAATGTGTCAATAAACAAAAAGCGAAAGCTTGGACCAAAGACTATTGATGGTGTCTTTCTTGGTTATGCTATTCACAGCGTGGGTTATAGATTTTTAATTATAAACTCTAGTGTTCCTGAGATGGCTGTTGAAACAATCATGGAATCTAGAGACGCTATATTTTTTTAGAATAAGTTTCCCATGAAAAATGCACCTAGCACAACTGGTCATGAATTTATAATTTCCCATGAGCATGAAAACTTTATTCCGATAGAACAAATTGAGGAACCCTATGTGCAAAATCCTGAGGAGGATGACACCATAGTCACTAGGAAAAGCAAGAGATAGAGGACTATAAAGTCTTTTAGTGATGACTATATTGTGTACCTTATGGATGATACACCAACGACCATTGAAGAGGCATATTCCTCTCCTGATGTTGACTTATGAAAGGAAGTAGTACGGAGTGAGATGAATTCTGTTATGTCTAATGGAACTCTTGTTGATCGTCCCTATGGGTGCAAGCCTATAGAGTCAAATGTGTGTTCAAGAAAAAGCTTAGGCCTGATGGTACTATTGAGAGGTACAAGGCAAGGCTTGTGGCCAAGGGTTATACTCAAAAGGAAGGTGAGGATTTCTTTGATACTTATTCACCGGTTGCCCGACTGACCACAATTCGAATTTTCCTTTCCCTAGCAGCCTCTTATGGTCTTATCGTTCATCAAATGGACGTTAAGACAACTTTCCTAAATGAAGAGTTGAAGGAGAAGATCTATATGGATCAGCCTGATGGGTTTGTAGCAAATGGTCAAGAAGGCAAGGTGTGTAAATTATTAAAGTCATTATACGGCCTAAAACAAGCTCCTAAGCAGTGGCACGAGAAGTTCGACAGAACTTTAACATCTGCTGGCTTTGTTGTGAATGAAGCTGACAAATGTGTGTACTATCGGTATGGCGGGGTGAAGGAGTCATTTTGTGCTTATATGTTGATGACATACTAATCTTTGGATCCATCGTCAAAGTGATCGAAGAGGTGAAGGGATTTTTAACTAATAATTTTGAGATGAAAGATTTGGGAGAGGCTGATGTTATTCTTAATATCAAGCTTCTGAGAGAAGGTGATGGTGGGGTAACTCTGTTATAATCCCACTATGTGGAAAAGGTGCTGAGTCACTTTGTGTTTAGTGACTGTACACCTGCTCCTACACCTTATGACCCTAGTGTGCTATTGAGGAAAAATCGAAGAATAGCAAGGGTTCAGTTGAGATATTCCTAGATCATTGGTTCGCTCATGTATCTTGCTAGTGCAATAAGGCCTGACATCTCATTTGCTGTGTGTAAACTGAGCCAGTTTGTGTCAAACCCGGGAGATGATCACTGGCGTGCTCTTGAGAGAGTAATGTGCTACCTAAAAGGGATCATGAGCTATGGTATTTGTTATACCGGACATCCAAAAGTGTTAGAAGGCTACTGTGATGCCAACTGAATTTCTGATGCTGATGAGCTTTATGTCACAAGTGGATATGTGTTTTCGCTTGGAGGTGGCGCTATTTCCTAAAAGTCTTGCAAGCAGACTATCTTAACGAAGTCTACAATGGAAGCAGAACTCACAGCATTAGACACTGTTGGATCTGAGGCTGAGTGGCTTCGTGATCTCCTTATGGATTTACCGGTTGTTGAAAAACCTATACCGGCTATTTCTATGAACTACGATAACCAGACTGTGATTACAAAGGTTAACAGTTCTAAGGATAACATGAAGTCCACAAGGCATGTTAAGAGACGACTAAAATCCATCAGAAAATTGAGAAACTCCGGAGTAATAGCGTTGGACTATGTTCACATGTCTAACAATCTGGCAGATCAGTTCACTAAGGGTCTATCATGCAATGTGATAGAAAGTGCATCGAGAGAGATGGGTTTGAGACCCACTTGAAATTTACTATAGTGGTAATCTGTTCTATGTGATCGGAGATCCCGTGAAGTAGGACGGTGAAACAAGCTAGTAGTAAATTGTGAGGAAAGAGCCTTAGTAAGACTCATTTCGGATGCACATCTTTCCTATCTGCAAGGCAGGTTGGTTTTTACCTTAATGTGTTCCAAGCAGCTTGCTAAAGTAAAGATATTGTCCTACAGAACATCTTTTGAGAAACACATCTATATGAGTCAGACTGCTGGTCACAGTCTATGAGATTTGGGTGATCTCTAAATACTCATGAAAGGCACTGAAGTATGACTTATATGCTTCAAATAGAGGGGATGTCTTTTGCTGCCCAGTATCAGCTAAGGACTTTAGTGACATTCAACTCACACAAAACTGTCAATTCAAGGCTTAGTCCATTGTTCAGTTGTGACTGAGTGAAACTATTGTGTTAGATGGATGTTCAACTTAACAGTCTCCATCGAAACACTGGTATATAAAAGAAATGTGATCTAAGACTACTTTGTTACAAACTCTAGAGTTTGGTGGAGATTGTTTGATATAATATGGGCTTGGCTCATATAATATTTAATAAATCAAATAAAACTCTATGGTATGTAACATTAAGTGTTGTATGGCTTAATACCATATGGGATTTTGACTGAACGCCAACTCAACTTATATGGTTGGAAATTATTCATCTAAATTGAGAAGCTGAGAAAAGGATAAAGGCGTGCCACACGCGCGCGCGCGCCGCCGCCGGCCGGGCCGGGCCGTGGGCGTGGGGGTGGGCGGGCGTGGCGTGGCGTGGCGGGTGGGCGGGCGACGGGCAGGCGTGGCTAGTCTTTTGCCACTTAAATCCACATTATCACGGGAGCTTCACTCCTTGATGGTGGACGCGAACTGACTGCGTCAGTTACCGTCCCTTCCGCTTCCGCTTCCCGTCTCCTGGGATTCTCCGCTGCCTTCGTCTTCCCTTCCCCGTCAGCAGCCATATATCATGTCTTCCGTCAGTCCAGACATCGTCTTCCGCAATCACTCCCGAGAGAACCACAGATCAGCAGCCTTCTGACTTCCCCGTCCCGTACCTCTGCGCGCACGGAGGAGCGGGAGAGCAGGTGCCTCCGGAACCCTCGGCCGCCTGAGAATCCTACACGGGGTGAGCGGCGATTAGGTTTTTGGAGAGCGATCCACGACTACTCGTCCATCTTCTTCCTGCTGGAGATCGATCTTGGATCCGTCTTCTCCTTGGAACGTCAAGGCATCTTCTTCCTGGTGATCCGTTCGTGGGACTGTACTACGAATATCTTCCTACATCGACTGTGGTCCGCGACTTCGAGCAACGCACTATGTCAACTAGTGCGAATGGAGCCTCCGATGCCCTCGGCATGGGACCCTCCGCTGGGTACGCTCTAATCTCTGTGATTACTGTATTTTGTATTCTTACTGTATCAATCAGTATGTCATCTATGCATGCTGTAGCGTTCATAAGAAATATACACATGCACATATATGCTGTCACAAACCTGCTGATGTTATATTTCTGGATTAAACTGATAATGAAAATGTCTAAATATCTAACAATAGCTACTATACAGGCATCTTGCTCCTCTTTCTGCTTTCTCGGAATTACATTGCGATTATTTGCACAGAAATGTAGAAGAAGGGTCAGTTTGATAAGGCTCTCATCAACTTTGGCTCCTCTTGTGGGGGCATCTTCTCTTACGAAGCTAAATTCATTCTAGAAGACGTTTAGCAAAAACAGCTCAAATGGCAATTTTGTTATAATTTATACCAAGTTTGTGTGAGGAGTCCGGAGAAACCATATTTTCTGAGCTCCTCTAGGCTTCCTCGCCCAGGTTATTTTTTGAATGATTGTTTGCTAGAACTTCAGATAGAACTGGAGCCGTTCGAAGCCCTGCTAAACTAGCTCGAAGAGCTTGAAACCCTGAGCGTACAGGAACATGTATGACAAAAATCTAACTCATGTATGATAAAAATCCAACTCAATTCCAGACAAAAATTTTACTACTTCCTCCATTTTAAATTATAAGATGTTTTGGTTTTGCTAGATATATAGCCTTTGTTATACATACATTTATATATGTACAGTGTCTATATATATATATATATATTAAAATTAATGTATTTATAAAAGTCAAATTGTTTTATATATAATTTAGAATGGAAGAGTATCTAATAATCGTCCAAACTTTACAAGATGTCGCCGCTAGGGTCTCGCGACTGAAGGGTCTCACGACTCGGAGCGCCACCGCCCCCCGCCTCCCCCACCGTTGGTCCCCCTCCCTCTCCCCTCCGGCATATCGTCGGAGGTCAGAGGGAGTGAGGATCCATCTTTTTTATTAATAAATTTATTCAGTAGATCGAGTCTTTAGGGTTAGGGTCTCTCCATGCCAAATTTTTTGGTTCTGGGGATTTATTTTCTCCTACTCTCCGACGATGGCGAGAGGGCAGGGTAGAATCGTTTTCTCCACGGTGGCTTTGTTGAAGATGAGGGCGACAATTACGACGTCAGCATCATCACCAGTTTGACGACATGGAGCCTTTTATTTCCGGACTGCGACATTAAGGTGGAGATGGTGTCGCCGTCATGGAATAATTTTCTTCGGTCTCTTATCCGTTTTATTGTGGTTAGATCTGGCCACGATGAAACATTGGGGAGAATAGGTTTCAGATCAGTCTTTCTCATTCTTTGGTGGCAGAAAGAAGAAGAAAGACACCAGAAAGAAGAAATTTCTCAACTTCCTCTATATGAATATTGGTCGTCGTTCGTTGGGCATCTATTCTCAGGGCTTTTGCCGAGTGTTTGCCTGTGCGGTTATCCATACTGCAAATCATCGTATAGATTTGGATTTGAGGTCTGGAGCTATTCACAGCATGGGTACAATTTAGATGAAAATCAGTTTCTGAATATTTATGTAATCCACGGTGCTGGTAACGTGTTGATGTACCACGCTATTATCTAATATAATTTTTCTTTTTTTCGCAAAAAAAAACTTTACAAGATGCCGTGAACTATTTTTTTACCACCTAACAATCATAAGTTGTTATATCACCGGTGGGCGAGAAGTATTCATGCCAAACTACCGACTTTTTCCACAAACAGAAATCATGGACGTCCCCCTGTCACGACTCACTATCCGATGTCACGAGTGACGACAGAGCTGCCACAGACTGCGCCACGCCTTACGCTTCGGTGTCACCGTCTTCAGGATAAGGCAGGGCGCCGCCGGAATGAGCATGACCGTGTGCGCCCGACGGCCCGGCCGGGATACGTGCGCGCTTGCTGCGAGGCCAGCCTGAGCAGGCGTCGTCTACATAAAGACGGCAACGGGCCCGATATCCGACACCCGACGGGTATTTGATCCATTAGAAGACAGGGATGAAATCATATTTTTACCCGTGGACATCTAAATAGGCAAGAATCCATCCCCGACGGGTATAGCGGGTACGGGAACGTTCCCTGTTTACCCATCCCCGTTATCCGTTGGAGGAACCCGACTATTTGAGCTGTCATGCGATTATTAGGCCCAAAGAAGCTCAACATAGATATTTTGGCCTAAATCTGAACAATCATATATATAGTTTATGTGTTCTAGAAACCTTAGTTTAATTTTTCCTCACCATCTCCGCAAATAGCACAAGCACGCCTGCCTCACGAGCATTCGTGCCCCTCTCTTCCTCAGTTCGGTCTCTCTGCCACCTTTGCTCGTCCTCCTCGCAACCTCGCTCCTTCTCCTCGGCATCTCCGAGACTCCGACACTTATACCCGGATGAAGAAGAAACGTCTCCGATTGCAAAGCTGCGACCCCAAGTGTCCTCGTTTATCGGGTATGCAGTACCCGTCGGGTATCTGTTACCCGACCGATGCCCGACAGGTACAGGGATGGGCAAGAATCTATACCCGAGACAGTTAACGGGGACGGGGACGGGATGAATTCTCCGTAGCGGGGAAGAGAACGTTCTGACGATACCCGACGGGTACATCCCCGTTGCCATCCTTACGTCTACATCTACCTCGACTATCAGCACCGCCACGCGCCGGTGTCGGGGGTATGACGTTTGCAGCGATTGGGGGTTACGACGACGTTTGCCGCGTGTGCGTCGACATCACTGTTGGGGGCACGGCGCGTTTGTTAACTACTACTACAATACTTGACAAGGGCCATGGAAATTAGTTTGACTGCGGAAATTAGAATGCAAATTTGATTTTTAGTCTTAGAGCATCTCCAAGAGTATGGCTAAATTTGGATATAGAAATTGGCTCTCTAAAACAATTTAGCCTATCAAAATGAAAAGGTTCCGCAACAACTTGGCTAAAGCTGGCTCTCTATTTGTTGAACCGGCTGCCACGTCATTAGGCTTGGATTAAACTCATACGTCATCACTTTAAAGCATATCATCAAGCACCTCGGGGCATGGACAGCGGCAGCTCGGCGCCTCTGCTTGCTGTTGGTGCCGAAGGTCTACTTTGAACAGAGCAGGCGCTGCACTTCCCTCCGCAAGGCATCCACCTCGCCGCACAACAGCAGCACCTCCTATACGCTCTCCTCCTGGTCAGTCAAATTCCTTGGTGCTCATGGCCCCACGAGCAAAGGCAGGCACAAGCACACAAACATGCCTCCTCGTTGCTGCCATTGTGGCAACGGCGGCCAATCTTGGTTTGGCCTTCATCCCAGGAGTAGCAGTTAGGTGCTCGTTTGACTTTGGGTGGCGGTACACTTGATGCCCGCGGCTGCACAGCTGCCGGAGCCTATGAATGCGTGTTGCTTCCATGACCGTTGCTGCTCGCAACTTGTTGCTTCATGGCCTGGGGGCATGGACGGCGTGACGCTTGGCGGGAGCATGGGCCCAGCTTGGTGGGAGCATGGGACGTGAATGGCAGTGGCGCTCGGCGGGGATGGGAGCATGGTCGGCGTCGGCGTCGGCACTCGGCGGGGATACGGGTTAGGACGACAGCGATGCTTGGTGGACGAGGCCCACAACGGATGGGATGGCGAGCGAAGTCTGCTCGCTTTTTCTCCTGAGCGACAAAGGCGGGATACCGAGTTTGTCATTTTGGAGATCCGTTTGACGAGGCTGTTGGAGCCTGTTTTTCTAAAGTTTTGCCAAAACCGAGTAGGATAGCTAGCCTGTAGAAGATGCTCTTAATCTATTGTGATGCAGTATGTACCCATGTGCCCTATAAATTCTCGCAAAAGTGGCTGCTATGTTTCCTGGAACCAAACTTCATTCCACCGTTCCTCGTTCAGTTCACCGCCGAGCAGCGGCCATGAATAGCCAAGCCCCTCCGGTTCCGCGCGTCAAGCTCGGCACCCAGGGATTCGAGGTCGCTTTATCTCTCTCCGTTCACCTCTCCCTGAATTCTCTTGTTGCGGCGGCCGCGCCTCCGCTCTCTCGTTCTCCGCTAACCCGGTGCTTTGATTGAATCGACTCGGCCGATTGATTCCATCCGTGTAGGTGTCCATGCTAGGGTTCGGGTGCATGGGACTGACGGGCGCGTACAACTCCCCGGTGGACGACGAGGGCGGCATTGCCGTGATCACGCACGCTTTCCGCCGCGGGGTCACCTTCTTCGACACCGCCGACGAATACGGCGGGCCCTTCACCAACGAAATCCTCCTCGGCAAGGTCCGCCCTTTCTTTTCTTTTCTTTCCTGGAGAGTTCTTGTGAGCGTGAGCGAGTTTTACTGACCCGCGGAAGACATCGATCGTTGCATGTGTGCAGGCGCTGAAGCAGCTGCCGCGGGAGCAGGTGCAGGTGGCCACCAAGTTCGGGCTCCGGCGTGACGAGAGCGGCGCGCGGACCGTGTGCGGGCGGCCGGAGTACGTTCGCGCCTGCTGCGAGGCCAGCCTCCGCCACCTCGACATCGACTGCATCGACCTCTACTACCAACACCGCATTGACACCACAGTTCCCATCGAGGAGACGGTCTCTGCAGCCTGCCTGCACATTCGACCTGCCTTAAAGCAGTCGGCGTTGTTGGTGTGTTTGCTCATGTGAATTCTTTGTTCGAAATCATTGCAGATTGGCGAGCTCAAGAAGTTGGTGGAGGATGGGAAGGTCAAGTACATCGGATTGTCAGAGGCGAGCCCGGACACCATTAGGCGCGCACATGCTGTGCACCCGATCACCGCGGTGCAGATGGAGTGGTCTCTCTGGTCTCGCGACATTGAGCCCGAAATTGTGCCGCTCTGCAGGTGATTCATGGATTGCAGACTCTTTTGTTCCAGCCCATGGAGGTCCTGACTCCTTAGTCCCTACCGGATATTTATCATGTAATAAGATTCTTTTTGCTGTGGACTTCAGAGAACTGGGCATTGGAATTGTGCCCTACAGTCCTATTGGCCGTGGGTTTTTCGGTGGGAGAGGAGTGAAAGAACAAGTGTCCGCTGAATCTGTTCTGGTATTGATACAGTCTACCTCAGAATATTGTTTATTTCTTCCATTGCAAAAGAAAAAATAATCATCTCTTGGTCTATATCAAAACCTTTTTTTAGTTCACTTACAGATCTAACTTTGGCTTGTCAGCATGGGCACCCAAGGTTTGCAGCAGAAAATTTGGAGAGGAACAAGCAAATTTATCTGCGAATGGAAGAACTGGCCAATAAGCACCATTGCAGCCCTGCTCAGCTGGCTTTAGCATGGGTTCTGCATCAAGGAAATGATGTGGTTCCTATACCAGGTGTGACCTTATAATCTCATTCTCTTATCACTGACGATGGTCAGTGCTTCCAGGCTGATGAGTCACAGAGTTGTTCACCCAAAGATGCATTTCCAGACACATTTTTCTTGTATACACTTTCAGAGAAAAGTGTATGGCATCATATTCAAAGACCATTAATGATTGGAAATAGTTTAAGTAGTATGATTGGGGAGAAACCCTTTTCTACTTTGGCAGAGAACCACTATAATGTAGAGGAACACATCCAGTCAAACAAACTTTCCTTGTTTCGATGGGAAGTAACCTCCTTCCTCCCTAATGTGTGTGCATGATGGGTTGAATAGTTTGTGCCATATGATCTCTTTTACTGAGCTATGAAATACTTTTGTTGGTTTGAAATGGTGTGATTTAACTGACTTATTCTTGAGTCTTTCTGCACTTATTATTCCCTTCCAAGTTCAAAGCAAGTCATCAGTAGTCATGCTTAATGGCTATATGTTCCGATAGTCCTGTATTTAGTCACTGACAGATGTTTCCTACAATTTCTCAGGGACAACCAAAATCAAGAATCTAGATTCCAACATTGATTCCTTGAACGTGAAACTGACAGACGAAGATCTGAAAGAAATGGGCAGCCAGATACGTGCAGGCCCGGCCTTTGGGGGGTTCGAGCTGTGCGGCCGAACAGGGCCCTCGACGCTAAGGGGCCTGACCCCAGATACGTAAGTAGGTATAGGATATTCGTTCTATGGCCTCAAAGCTAGAGCCCAGCAAGCTAGAAAGGCATGTACGTGGCTGCCAATTTGTCTTGCCTCACGTTGATTCAGCTAATTGGCTTCCGCATCGGCGACTCCGCGTTCTGCACTTCCGCCGTGCGGCCGCGACTGCCTTCTTCCCCGCTGCGACCTGCGACTCTGTGAGACTGCGCGTGCGCGGTGGTGCGTCGGCATCGCGTGCTCGCGGCAACCACTAGAACCAGCGACTGGCCGCCGGCCCACTCTCAGTTCCCGGTCTGCGTACGTACGGACGCAACGCAGGTAAGAAATTGCCCCTAAGCCCCTTGATTGTGCTTGTGTATGTATGTCAAGTATATATTCTTTAGATTTGGAATTTAGGAATCCCTTACGGTGCAGCAAGCATGTTTAGTACCACATTGAATTTTCTAAAAT
Source organism: Miscanthus lutarioriparius (assembly GCA_904845875.1). Classification (NCBI taxonomy): domain Eukaryota; kingdom Viridiplantae; phylum Streptophyta; class Magnoliopsida; order Poales; family Poaceae; genus Miscanthus; species Miscanthus lutarioriparius. The sequence continues at coordinate 43,187,918 of CAJGYO010000006.1, forward strand.
TCCGAAACTAAATTGAGTATTGTATAATTTTCTTAAATTACTTTCTAATTTCTAAATTTATAGTAAACTCGTGTTGCCCAAAAAGCATGCATGTGGAAGTAAGAAAACAAAAAAGAAGAAAGGGATAGAAGACTTCATACAATCACAAGAAAAAAAATCATATATTATATTTATTTGAAACATCGTTATATTATTACAGTTATATTAAAGGCGGGCCCATTTTTCTAGCTCCGCTCCAGGTCACTAGATTCACAGGATCGGGCCTGGATACGTGAAGAAGATGTGGCTGGTGAAAGACAATTCGCTTCCTTTCAACATGCCACCTGGAAGTATGCTGATACACCAAAGAAGCAGAGCTAAAAATACTTGAAGGCAACAATGATGATGCGATTGGCGTGGCACTCTCCTGCAGATGTCCTCAGGAATACCTGTTCTAAATAATGTAGAGAGAAGAACAATGAAGGGCCCAGTCTTATTGGAAGCACGAGCAGGAACTTGATTTTGAGAGTCGCAAAAAAAAACTTGATATTGTGTGTACTTATGTGAAGCTAAGACTCGAGTGTAGAGTTTGTTCATGGTTATACCTTTAGGCTTGCAATATGTCTAGATATATAATAAAATTAATGTATTTATAAAAGTAAAAATTTTATATATTATGGCTCTGCTCGCTTGTTTTATAATCCGTACTTTTCAGCTTTTTCAGTCAAAACAGTGTTTTTCTCTCACAACAAATCAGTCGGAACAATGTTTTGGTTTATTTTTTCAGCGAAGCGAACAGGGCTATTAGCATTGAAGAGTATTTAATAATCATCAAAACTTTACAAGATGCCATGAACTATTTTACTATCTAACAATCATCAGTTGTTACTATCATCAGTGGGCGAGAAGTATTCATGTGCCAGGCTACCGACTTTTTCCACAAACAGAAATCATGCACGTCACCCTGTCACGACTCACGATCCGATGTCACGAGTGACGACAGAGCTGCCACAGCCTGCGCAACGCCTTCCGCTGCGGTGTCACTGTCACCTTCTTCGGGATAAGGCAGGGCGCCGCCGGCATGAGCATGACCGTGTGCGCCCGACGGCCCAGCCGGGAGACGTGCGCGCCTGCTGTGAGGCCAGCCTGCACGGACATCGGCTATACATCTACCTCGACTATCAGCACCGCCCCACTGTTGGGGTACGACGTTTGCAGCGCGTGCGTAGACACCACTATTGGCGGGTTACGACGTTTGCGGCACGTGCGTTGACAGCACTGTTGGGGCACGACCTTTACGGCGCGTTTGATAATTAAAACTCTTATAATTTGAAATAGAGAACATACTTGACAGACCTCACTGTTAGGGGGCACGACCTTTGCGGCTACATCTGCCCAATGTATGCACATATTTTTGAGTTTTGCCTCCAAGATTTGGGAGGTGGATGCGATGGAGTCCAGCGATGAAGGTGACACGAGAGGGCTGAAGCCACACCTAAACTATCCTCGTGGAATTCAAGTAGTAAAGGAGGGACCTGAAAATAATGTGGCGGTCGTTGCTGCGGTGGTAGGATGCAAGGTATGGAAGTCTGGGAGCGAACCCTTTGGTTTTATAGGGGCGACGGATGCGAGGAAACCAACCGTCCGCCTAGATCTTCGCGCCTAACACGATCTGCCACAGCGTCCCGCCGCGGGACGTGCGCACGCAATCTCTGTCCGTTCCCTCGGAAAACTCGTCGACCGTTTCGCCTCCCCGGACGGGCCACGACTCGTCACGAGTAAGAGGGATACGGATCTAAAAGCGCTTCTACGGCCCTACTGGGCCCAGGAGTTCGCAGGTCGGCTCATCGACGGGTTCGACAACCGCTCCAGACACCTTTCGGGTGAGAGGTGGAAAGGGATGGGCCCCGCTAGCGGCCAGTACCGGGGCGCACGAGCGCCGCGGGCATTCCGGCCCACGATCGAGTCTCGGCCGGTTACGATCCATGGTTTTTCTTTGAAAAAAAGTGCTTAGCCCTCGGGACCGGTCGAACGGACCCGAGAACTATATAGATTGACCGCTGAGAATCTGGAGTCAGTCGCCAAGCTAACCCAAGCCGGATCCCCGCGAACGGGATACCGGGAGCCCTACTCAGACTAGCCCATTGACAGCTCACCGGGTGCCATGACTCGTCCTTAGAAGAAAATCGTGGCACAGCTCGGCCCCTTCGTTTTTATTAGAAAAACGCTTGAGGGAAGACAATCGTAAAGACGAACCGATCCTCGACCAGGCCCCTGCTACGGGAGGGGGCTCGAGGAAAGGGAATCACCATCCCCGGGTCACACTGTGGGCGATAAAAGAAGGCCTTCAGAGCCCTCTCGTTCGGAAAAGCCTCTGAAGGAGTATTCTACTCCTCCGCAGGCTCGGGGGCTACTGTCGGGGACCAATACTAGGGTACCCAAAGAGGAGGAGCTAATAACCATCAACATTGATTAGTCCGAGCAGTCAAGAGTGCGACTACAGCTCTAACCGACCCCTAGGTGCGCAAACTCCGCCTCGCCCGAACCCTGAGGGTTGGCTCCGTCTCGCCCGACACTGAGGCCACGGGCTCCGCCTCGCCCGACCCTGAGGGCGGACTCTGCCTCGCCTCGCCCGACCTCAAGGGCGGGCCCGTCGCCTGACACGACACGACGCCGAGGAGACAGCCTCCCGGCGCCTCTCGACCAAGACTGGGCTTCGATTGGCGGTTACGCCCAGCCTACCTGGCGTTAGGCGTTGGGTACCGCGCTTGAGCTCGCGCCGGGGTTGCGAACGGCCGCCACCACCGGCCTCGCCTGCGCCGGAGCTGCAACCGTCGGCCATGTCCGGCCTGCCCAGTGTCCGGCGGCGGGTGCTGCACGAGGAAAATAGAGAGACGTGAGGGAGAGATAGCAGGAACACAACCAGCTACAAACTGCGTACCCCAACATGGACTCCGCATATCGACCCCACGCGGACTTTGCGGGGCGGGGCGGGGCGGAGCGGGAGGCGAGTGAGGCGATGCGACCATAGCAATACGTATTTTTTAGTGCAGAAGATAGATAGATCATCTTCACTTTTCTAGATACTTAATTTTTATTATGTATTTATAAACATATCATATATCTAGTTGCATAGAAAATCTATTGCGTCTAAAAAGTTAAAATGATTTGTAATTTGAAACCGTAGGTGTGTATATATATATATATATATATATATATATATATATATATATATATATATATATATATATATAGAAGAAGAGTTACATCTCATCCCTTCCCATCAAAATGTAAGGGTATTATGGACAACTTATATTCTAGTAATGTTTATAGTCCAACAATTACGATCCAGATAGCTCGTGGATTAAACTTTTATTATCCAGATTCAACAATCCTATAGCTATAATATGTACCATGTGCCCTATAAAATCTGGCAGAAGTGGCCGCTATTTTTCCTCGAACCAAACTTGATTCCACTTCCACCGTTCCTCGTTCAGTTCACCAGCGAGCAGCGGTCATGGATAACCAAGCCCCTCCGGTTCCCCGCATCAAGCTCGGCACCCAGGGATTTGAGGTCTCTTTATCTATCTCCGTTCACCTCTCCCCAAACTATCTTGTTGCGGCGGCCGCGCCTCCGCTCTCTCGTTGTCCGCTAGCCCGGTGCTTTGATTGAATCGACTCCGCCGATTGATTATGTAGGTGTCCAAGCTGGGGTTCGGGTGCATGGGACTGACGGGCGCGTACAACTCCCCGCTGGACGACGAGGCCGGCATCGCCGTCATCACGCACGCTTTCAGCCGCGGGATCACCTTGTTCGACACCTCCAACGTATACGGCCCCCTCACCAACGAAATCCTCCTTGGCAAGGTCCGTTCGCACTTCCCTTTTTCTAAAGAGCTATGGGCGTGAACTGAGTTTTACTGACCCGCGGAAGACATCGCCTCTGCCTGTGTGCAGGCGCTGAAGCAGCTGCCGCGGGAGCAGGTGCAGGTGGCCACTAAGTTCGGGATACTGCGTGACGAGAGCGGCAACCGGACCGTGTGCGGACGGCCGGAGTACGTTCGCGCCTGCTGCGAGGCCAGCCTGCGCCGCCTCGACATCGACTGCATCGACCTCTACTACCAACACCGCATTGACACCACAATTCCCATCGAGGAGACGGTCTCTGCAGCCTGCCTTAAAGCAGTCCGCGTTGTTGGTGTGTTTGCTCATGCGAATTCTTTGTTCGAAACCATTGCAGATTGGCGAGCTCAAGAAGTTGGTGGAGGAGGGGAAGGTCAAGTACATCGGATTGTCAGAGGCGAGCCCGGACACCATTAGGCGTGCACATGCTGTGCACCCGATCACCGCGGTCCAGATGGAGTGGTCTCTCTGGTCTCGCGACATTGAGCCCGAAATTGTGCCGCTCTGCAGGTGATTTGATGGATTGCAAATTCTTTTGTTCCAGCCCATGGAGGTCCTGACCAGATATTATTACGTATTAAGATTCTTTATGCTCTGTGGACTTCAGAGAATTGGGAATTGGAATTGTACCATACAGTCCTCTTGGCCGTGGTTTTTTTGGTGGAAGAGGAGTGAAAGAACAAGTGGGCGCTGAATCTGTTCTGGTATTGATATAGTCTACCTCAGAATATCTCTTTTGTTGCCAAAAAAATTATTTCTTGGTCTGCATCAAAATCTTTTTCTTAGTTCACTTACAGATTTAACTTTGACTTGTCAGCATGGGATCCCAAGGTTTGCTCCAGAAAATTTGGAGAAGAACAAGCAGATTTATCTGCGAATGGAAGAACTGGCCAATAAGCACCAGTGCAGCCCTACTCAGCTAGCTTTAGCATGGGTTCTGCATCAAGGAGATGATGTGGTTCCTATACCAGGTGCGACCTTATAATCTTATTCCCTTATCATTGACGACGGTTAGTGCTTCCAGACTGATGAGTCACAGAGTTGATCACCCAAAGAAGCATTTCCAGACACCTTTTCTTGTATACACTTTCACAGAAAAGTGTATTGCATCATATTCATAGACCATTAATGATTGGAAATAGTTTAAGTACTATGATTTGGGAGTAACCCTTTTCAATTATGATATAACTGCTTTGACAGAGAAGCACAACAATGTAGAGGAACACATCCAGTTCAAACAACCTTTCCTTGTTTTGAAGGGAAGTAACCTCCTTCCTTCCAAATGTGTGTGCATGATAGCTTGTTGAATAGTTTGTGCCATATGATCTCTTTTACTGAGCTATGAAATACTTTTGTTGGTTTGAAACGTGGTGTGATTTAACTGACTTATTCTTGAGTCTTTCTGCACTTATTATTCCCTTCCAAGTTCAAGCAAGTCATCAGTAGTCATGCTTAATAGCTATATGTTCTGAATTCTGACAGTCCTACATTCAGTCACTGACAGATGTTTCCTACAATTTCTCAGGGACAACCAAAATCAAGAATCTGGATTCCAACATTGACTCCTTGAAGGTGAAACTGACAGACGAAGATCTGAAAGAAATGGACAGCCAGATACGTGAAGAAGATGTGGCTGGTGAAAGACAATTCGCTTCCTTTCAACATGCCATATGGAAGTATGCTGATACACCAAAGAAGCAGAGCTAAAAATACTTGAAAGCAACAATGATGATGCGATTGGCGTGGCACTCTCCTGCAGATGTCCTCAGGAATACCTGTTCTAAATAATGTAGAGAGAAGAACAATGAAGGGCCCAGTCTTACTGGAAGCACGAGCAGAAACTTGATTTTGTGAGTCGAAAAAAAAAAAAAAACTTGGTATTGTGTGTACTTATGTGAAGCTAAGACTCGAGTGTAGAGTTTGTTCATGGTTATACTCTTGACGTGCAATATGTCTAGATGTATAGTAAAATTAATATATCTATAAAAGTCAAAATTTTTATATATTATAGTTCTGTTCGCTTGTCTTATAATCCGTACTTTTCAATTTGTTTTTTCAGCCGGAACAGTGTTTTTTCTCACCATAAATCAGGTGGAATAGTGTTTTTGTTTGTTTTTTCAGCGAAGCGAACGGGGCCTATTAGCATTGAAGAGTATTTTATAATCATCAAAACTTTACAAGATGCCATGAACTATTTTACTACCTAACAATCATCAGTTGTTATTATCATCAGTGGGCGAGAAGTATTCATGTGCCAGGCTACCGACTTTTTCCACAAACAGAAATCATGCACGTCACCCTGTCACGACTCACGATCCGATGTCACGAGTGACGACAGAGCTGCCACAGCCTGCGCAATGCCTTCCGCTGCGGTGTCACTGTCACCTTCTTCGGGATAAGGCAGGGCGCCGCCGGCATGAGCACGACCGTGTGCGCCCGACGGCCCAGCCGGGAGACGTGCGCGCCTGCTGTGAGGCCAGCCTGCACGGACATCGGCTATACATCTACCTCGACTATCAGCACCGCCCCACTGTTGGGGTACGACGTTTGCAGCGCGTGCGTAGACACCACTCGTCCTGTCGGTTTGGGCTTGCTTCGCTGATAAGTCAGGTTTAAAAGTACCATTGGCTGATTTAATGTGAGAGAAAAATACTATCCGTTGACTTAAAAAGTACGACTTATAAACTAAACACGACCAAACGAACCGGATGACTATTGGCAGGTTACAACGACGTTGACAGCACTGTTGGGGCACAACCTCTACGGCGCCTTTGATAATTACTGCTTTTATAATTTGAAATAGAGAAAATACTTGACATCACTTGTGACCTCACTGTTAGGGGGCACGACCTTTGCGGCTACATCTACCCAATGTATGCACATATTTTTGAGTTTTGCCTCCAAGATTTGGGAGGTGGATGCGATGGAGTCCAACGATGAAGGTGACACGAGAGGGCTGAAGGCACACTTAAACTATCTTCGGAATTCAAATAGTAAAGGAGGGACCTGAAAATGATGCGAGAAGAACCGAGGGTCATACGAAAGCCGAAAGGTATGTCGAGGGGCAAAAGAAAAGCCACGTCTCAAAGGTGACCGATGTGTTGGGTGGATCCGAAGTACTGTGATCCCACGTCAGGCCTTGTTTGATATATGTGTATCCACTTCAATTCACATGTATTGGAGTAGAATAGAATATGACTTAGATTAATTCCACTCCAATCCACTTCAACACATGCGGATTGAGATAAATATATACGCATTCAAACAAAGCCTCATGTAGTGGTGATAATTCCAAAATTGCCCACGGAGCATAATGTAATTTTATTTGCCTTTGTTGTATAGTAATAGATATAGATAAATAATTCATCTTGACTTTTCTGCGGGGCGATGGCAGGAACACAACCAGCTGCAAACTGCGTACCCGTACCCCAACGTGGACTCCGCAGATCGACCCCACGCGGACTCTGCGGGGCGGGGCGGAGCGGGAAGTAACCTCCTTCCTTCCAAATGTGTGTGCATGATAGCTTGTTGAATAGTTTGTGCCATATGATCTCTTTTACCGAGCTATGAAATACTTTTGTTGGTTTGAAACGTGGTGTGATTTAACTGACTTATTCTTGAGTCTTTCTGCACTTATTATTCCCTTCCAAGTTCAAGCAAGTCATCAGTAGTCATGCTTAATAGCTATATGTTCTGAATTCTGACAGTCCTACATTCAGTCACTGACAGATGTTTCCTACAATTTCTCAGGGACAACCAAAATCAAGAATCTGGATTCCAACATTGAATCCTTGAAGGTGAAACTGACAGATGAAGATCTGAAAGAAATGGGCAGCCAGATACGTGAAGAAGATGTGGCTGGTGGAAGACAATTCGCTTCCTTTGAACATGCCACCTGGAAGTATGCTGATACACCAAAGAAGCAGAGCTAAAAATACTTCAAAGCAACAATGATGATGCGATTGGTGTGGCACTCTCCCTGCAGATGTCCTCAGGAATACCTGTTCTAAATAATGTACAGAGAAGAACAATGAAGGGCCCAGTCTAATTGGAAGTACGAGCAGGAATTTGATTTTGTGTACTTATGTGAAGCTAAGAATTGACTGTAGAGTTTGCTCATGATTATATGTTGTCACATGAATTGTGGTTATGTGAACCTGCCATATAGTTCATCGCCAAAAAAAAAAAAGTTACAGTAATGTGTGCTAGCTCAATCAGCATGTAGGCAGGAAAACATGCCACCAAGTACATACGGAGTACATGTATTCTCGCTTTTAATCCGCATCTGGACCTGAGAATGAGAAACAAGCTATGTTGCAGACCGTGTTGAGGAATGTCGAGTATGTTGTGGCTTCTTACGGATGCAACAGTTTTAGGGAGGAATTTTATAAGAATGAATTCAATTTCACATGAGTTACAGGAATCATTAATTTCACAGGAAAAATGTAGGATTCAGAAAACTAGAAATGAGTTCAATTTTACAAGAAAAACATAGAATTCCTAAAAAAAATGGCCTTTGAGTTTTAGAAAAGGGAATGGTGAAGTTTCTTTATTGCTTGCTAGCTATGACGAATTCACCACCAAAGTGCAGAATCATGGTTCTGATTTGTAGAGAGGATGAAAGCTGGGTTTGTTTTTACCAGTACAGTTCAATCTGCACATTCAGACTCTTTGGCACGGATGAGGAAGCCATGCTTCCGAGCACCGCATGTACTTACCAGTAGTCAAGAACTTATACATGCATCTTTGCTCCTCTTTCTACTTTCTCAGACTTCACTTCAGAGCATTTGCAGTGAAATGTAGAAGAAGAGTCTGAAACCTGAGCGTATAGGAACATGTATGACTGTAATGGGATTACAGCCTTATCGCAGCATATAGGAACACAATTTCAGGCAACTATTTTATCATCTAGTCTAGTCTAGGACTCGACTCAGTTCCAAATTATAAGACGTTTTGTTTTTTTCTAGATATATTGCTTTTAATATATATCTAGATATAGTGTATATTTATGTGCATAGCAAAAGTTACGTATAAAAAGCCAAAACTGTCTTATAATTTGTGATGATTGAGTGCTAATCATCCAAACTTTGCAAGACGCCATGACCTATTTTACAACCATCCAAACTTTACACGTACGCAGTTCCATTACTCGACAGAATGACTGGAATGGGGTTACAGGCAGCCTTATCGCAGCCCTAAAGGTGATTTGGAAAGACCGGATGTAAACGAGCCGGCGGCAGATTTTGAGCTACGGAGTAGAGCTCGTACACAGCCTGTTCGGCAGGCTGGCTGGGCTGGCTAGTGCTAGGCTTATCAGCCCAGCCGTTCAGCAACCCAACCCCAGCCGTTCGGCTGGTGTTATAAGCCGCAGTGTGCGCAACGTCTCTCATTTTCTCCTCTTTCCCCGTCGGTGGCTAGGGTTTCCCGCACAAGCGTCGCTCGTCGCCCTCTCTCCGCGCGTTTCCCGGCGGTGGTCTACGCCGCGTCGCCGAGCCCTGTCGGTGGCCACCGGATCCGGCCGCGGCCGCCTCTCTACGCCGTCCTCCTCACCAGGGCTGCGGTGACAGCGACGTCCGCCTCCTTCCCCGACCCCGCCTCCATCGACGGCGCCTTCGCCCAGCAAGGTAACCCCCGAATCCCACGCCGCCGTCCTCTCACCCGGCCGCCTCTGAGCTCCAGCTCGCCGTCTTGTAGTTTGACCCCCGCGCGGCTAGGTTTTCCCCACACTCTCGGCGGGCCTCGGTGAAAGTGCTCTCCGGCTCTCTCCTCGGACCCCGCCTCCATCAACGGCGACTCTCTCTAGCACGGTAAGCCCCTCGGAACCCGACGCCGCCGCAGTCTCACCCGACCGGATCTGAGATCCAAAAAGTATTCATGTCTTTTCCTATATGTATAGGATAGAAATCCCTAAATCTTGTGAGATTGAATGTACGTTTATTTGAGGAAGTTGCTGATATGTGTTAGAACAGCTTGTATCAAGTTGAAAATTTTTACAGATTTGCAAATAAATGAAAGAAATTACGGCTGTTTTATTTTCAGAAAAGACTGACATATCCATGCTCTCTTCCGGCTCATGTTGCCATAGTGCCCACCTCCACCTCCCACCGTTTCCAAGGCCAATCCATGTTTTAGCTTACTATACCATGTGCCAATCCATGTTTCCAAGGCCAAATCAAGTTGCCACGGTGCCCATCTAAGAATGGTTCTATTTATGTTGGCTCTTTTCAAATGATGAGAATGAGAACCACTACAGATCAATCACAGTCTCACCCTGTCACCCACACACTTTACTGGGATTTTGTGGGCACTGCTAGAGTTGGTACAATTGTAATGTTGAGCATTGGGTCCTTTGAGTATATTTCTTCTCCTTGCAGTCCCATACCTTGTAGTTATATAGTTTTTCGGTGATTATTCAGCTAGGAAATTGGACCCAAGCATGTTTTGTAGTAACTCTTGGCCTAGTGGACCTCTACATCAAGCTGACATTGTACAAGTCATCCTTGTACATCCGATGTGGCTGTTTGCTTTGAATCAAAGTATACTAGTAATTGATATATTTAATGCAATGTGAAAGGTAGTATGATTATGCAAGCATATTATGTATTCCCTTGCTTTCTTTTTTGCTTGTCGTCCTAAATTGTGCACCTGAACTTTGCAAACTAAACATTGAAGTATAACTAATGAATTTACTACACTACTGTTCCAGTGATCAAAATGTGAGGCAAGGAATTTGCTGTTGATATTCTACTTTTAGATTATGTTTAATAGTACACATTTAATGTTCTTCACCACTGCAAATGTTCTATTTTCAGATTATGTTTAACATCTTACAAGTGTGCTCTATGTTTGAACTGCAGACATTTCAGGGACGTTTCGTCACGTGCTAACCAACTCTGCCCAAACTGGCAGCGTCGTCGGCTTCGTCTTGCTCTCCAACTGCTGGCAGCCATTACAACCTCCGCTCAAAACGCCGCAAATGGACCCAAAAGGCAAGTTCTCTTTTCCGTCACCCACTCTCAGCTTTGCGTACTGGAACTACCCTCCGTACGACATAACATATGCATCCATGTGGGTAATCCCTTCAATGCTGATCCTTGCATCAGTTGAGCCAGGACCGTGCTAGCTGGGATGACAGAACCTGTTGAAAGCTCTAGTTTGGTTTTGGTTAATTGATGAAACCCTAAGTGCTAACCTAGTTTATAAAGATGTTTATGAGATAGGTAGCACTACTCCAAGTGATGAAGCAATGACGAAGATCATGACAATGGTGATAGCATGGTGATGATCAAATGCTTGAACTTGGAAAGAAGAAGAGAGAAAAAAAGGCTCAAGGCAAAGGTATAAAATATAGGAGCCATTTTGTTTTAGTGAACAAGACACTTAGTGAGTGTGATCACATTTAGGATAGATAGCATTACTATTAAGAGGAGTGTAACTCGTATCGAAATCTGGTTTATCAAAGTGCCACTAGATGCTCTAACTCATTGCATATGCATTTAGGATCTAGTGGAGTGCTAACACCCTTGAAAATATTTGTGAAAATATGCTAACACATGTGCACAAGGTGTTTGCGGGGTTGAGATGGGTTTGGGTCCCTCTCTCCCCCCCCGCCGAGCTTGCTTTCGGCGGGATTCGCGCTTTCGGAAAATGAAATGTCTATTTTCTATTGCGCCGGATGCAAAATTCTTGGTGGTTGGCACACTTGAGCAAGGGTGAAGAAGTAAGAGTTGAAATGGAGTTGATCGAAATGATCTTTGGCGTCGGTCCTGTGGACGGACGCGAATCCGTAGCTTGGGGACCGACCGCTTCGTCGTCGGTCCATACCGACTCAATGATACAGTGGCTAGGGTTGAGCACCGGACGCTCTGCGTCGATCAAGTGGACGGACGCGTCCGGTCGAAAAAAACATGCCTCGGGAGCTTCTTCGAAACGACCGGACGCTGGGGGGCTTCAGCGTCCGTCCGGTCGATTCAAGCGTCCGGTCGGCTTCACGACCGTTGAAATCGACGAACAGCGTTTGAAGCTGGTGACGCGTGGCGTCCATCGGGCGACCGGACGCTGCGTCGGTCGATATGACCGGAGCGTCCGGTCAGAGCGCGTTTTGCCCAGTGAAGGGGTATAACGGCTCTATTTGATTGGGGCTCTATTTATAGCCCCATGGCCGGCTCAAGGGAGCTCTCTTGCACATTTTCATTGACATAGCAACCTTGTGAGCTTAGCCAAAGCCCTCCCACTCATCTCCATCATTGATCCATCATCATTGTGAGATTGGGAGAGAATCCAAGTGCATTGCTTGAGTGATTGCATCTAGTGGCACTTGGTATTCGTGTTCTTGCTGCTGATTTCGCTTGTTTCTCTTGGTGGTTGCCACCACCTGACGCCAGTTGGAGCAGCGGTGAAGGATCGGCACGAGTTGGTGATTGTTCGTGGGCCGCCTTCGATGATTGTGAGGGAGTTGTACCTTCCCCGTGGAGTGCCGAAAGGTAACTCTAGTAAATTGCTCGTGTCATTGAGTTACCTCACTTGTGGGTCGGTTCTTGCGGTGTCCTATCGTGTGGACGAGGTTTGTGAAACACCTCTTAGCCGCCGAACCACCAAGTGTTGGTCGACACAACGGGGACTAGCGTGTTGGCAAGCACGTGAACCTCGGGAGAAAAATCGGTTGTCTCTTGTCATTCGCATTCTCCCGGTGATTGGCTATATATTCATCGTGTAATTGGTTCACTCCACGACCCGGCGGTATAATCGTCTCACTTACTCATTTACATTTCCGCAAACTAGATATAGCAAGCTCTTTAGTGTAATTAGAATTGAGAGCTTGCCTTGTGCTTTAAACATATCTAGTGGAGCTCTTTAGTGTAGCTTTTGTGAGAGCTCTTAGTGAGTAGTGGTCAAGTAGATTGTGTGCAAATAGATCATTGCAACTAGAATTGTTGGATAGGTGGCTTGCAACCCTTGTAGAGCTAGAGCAAGTTTGCATTTCGCTATTTGTCTTACTAATCAAATTGCTCTAGTTGATTTGTAGTTTTTAAATAGGCTATTCACCCCCCCTCTAGCCATATTAGGACCTTTCACCTGTTCTCTGCTTCTTGACCTAATCATCAAGCAGAAGACCTCTGTCACTGGAACCCCACTGGTCCAACCTCACTAGGGTGGACCAGTGTCGTTCATGAGTTCAACGAAGTCACGAGGCTCGGGTACAACAAGAAAATATGCCAGAATAAGTACAACGAGCTGAAACGTTGTTACTTTAATTGGCGTGACGGACAGACCCATACTGAGCTAGGTCGTGACCCGCTTACTGGAGAGGTTACAGCTGACCCCGAGTGGTACGGCGCCAGCCCCGGGGTACTAACTACACGCATTTATAAATAAGATACTTTGCGATTTAGCATCTATGACCAATACAAGTGTTCTGGTTATGGATTTTAACTCTATGAATTGCAAGATCATGTTTACTGCTTGTCTGAAGCTTCATGCATCATCAATCATTTTGTAGATCATAACATCAACACACAGCAAAATGAACCAGTGGCGAGTAACTGATAGCCTGTGAACTTGTTACTGATGAAAGCCTCTTTGACGCTTGCTTGGTTGGGGCGACTTACTGATGACAAGGCATTTGCCTTTTGCTGTATTCTATCTATGGTTGCATGAATATTTTGGTGTAAACTCAACATCAGATGTTCCAGAGCTAATTGGTACCCTAGAGCTCTCTAATATCCCTTTCTCGTGCATCTCAGTTCTCAAGAGGTACAAGGAAGATGACATGGCCTACAAGATGTTCTCACGTGCAAAGCTTGATGATGGTTTACTGGATCAGATCTTCAGGTACGTAGCGTTTTGATTATATTGAGTTAGTCGCCCAGGTGAGATGAGGTTGGTAAGTTAATATGTGCTATGTATTTGTTGGAGAGCAGCGCGAGGAAAGAGACCATCCGGATAAACTGGGCTGCTTACCCACACTACCGCAGCGAGGAGTCGAGCCTGATGCTCCTCATATCAAGTCATTCGCGGAGCAGGAGGAAGAAGGGTCCCAGCATTGGCATGTAGACTTATGATTCTGTGAAGCTGGGCTGGGATGTGCCTGTGATTCGTGTTAAACTTTGTATAGATTTTAGCTCAGCACTTTATGAGCCTGTTGTTGTTGAACTTGTTGCTGTTGCTGTTGGTTGAATTGGCTGGCAGTTTGAATTTGAAACTTTAAATTCAGCATTAAGTATAATTGGCTGGAAAGCACCTGATCTCGTTGATGCCATTATTTAAACTTTTGGAAACCAGCTGAAGGCTGGAATTAACTAGCTGGCCTCGAGGCTGGAATTGACTGGCTGGGCTGGCTGATCTAGCCCAGCACCAGCCAGCCAGCCAATTCAGGCGTGCCGAACAGGCCGGTAGTTGTCACCATCAGTGGGCGAGAAGTATTCGTGCCAGCCTACTACCGACCTTTGCCACAAACAAAAAACGCGGCTCGTCACCCTGTCACGAGCCGATGTGATGTGACAGAGCTGCCACAGGAATCATGCTTCATTGCTCGTCGTCCTCCTCTGGGTTGTTCAGTCTGTTTGGGAGGTTATATCTATCATGGATTATTTACTGCCAGTAAGCTTGGTACGAGCGAAAAACACTGTTATCGACTGGAAAGTGAAGATTGTTTACGAGCCGGCGAACAGGCTGGTTGCCGTTGAGCAGAAAGCAGAGCTTTTTTGCCCTGTCTGTCAGCAACTAGTCAACTACCCACCGCACTGCCGAGCCGAGTGTTCCCTTCCACTTCCAGCCTTCACTTCTCAGCACGGCAGCAGCCTTCGATCCTCCGAGACTGCAGCCGCCCGCCGCGCCATGGAGCAAGCCGCCCTGCCGCAGGTTCCCCGCGTCAAGCTCGGCACGCAGGGGCTGGAGGTGATTGACTTCGTTCCTCTTCCTCTCCCTCTCTCTCTCTGTGCCTCCGTCGACTACCTCGAACTGACTCGGCTGCTCGGTTCGATTCCGACCGACCGCCGGCCCGATGCAGGTGTCGAAGCTGGGGTTCGGGTGCATGGGGCTCACGGGCTCCTACAACGCGCCGCTCGGCGAGGAGGCCGTCGCCGCCGTCGTCGCGCACGCCTTCCGCCGCGGGGTCACCTTCTTCGACACCTCCGACGCCTACGGGCCCCACACCAACGAGACCCTCCTGGGAAAGGCGCTCAAGCAGCTGCCGCGGGAGCAGGTGCAGGTGGCCACCAAGTTCGGGATAGGGCAGGGCGCCGCCGGCATGACCGTGTGCGGCACGCCCGAGTACGTGCGCGCCTGCTGCGAGGCCAGCCTGCGCCGCCTCGACGCCGGCTACATCGACCTCTACTACCAGCACCGCGTCGACACCACCGTCCCCATCGAGGACACGGTCTGCGTCTCTTAGCCACCTTGCCGCATTCTCGTTCTGCTTGCTGCTGTTGCTGTTATGAATTCTTGTGCCGAAATCGCTGCAGATTGGTGAGCTCAAGAAGCTGGTGGAGGAGGGGAAGGTCAAGTACATCGGCTTGTCGGAGGCGAGTCCGGACACGATCCGCCGCGCGCACGCCGTGCATCCCATCACCGCTGTGCAGATGGAGTGGTCGCTCTGGTCCCGTGACATCGAGCCCGAGATTCTGCCACTCTGCAGGTGAGTTCTACTCTCCGTCACTCACAAATTAGGCCTGTTCCACCAAGTTCATTAATAAAGTTCAGGTATGGTTCTGATTTAACACGAATTTCATTGTACTCTATGGACTACAGAGAATTGGGGATTGGAATTGTGCCTTACAGTCCAATCGGCCGCGGATTTTTTGCTGGAAGAGGAGTGACACAGCAAGTTTCTTCTGTATCTAGTCTGGTATGAACAGAATTTTCCTTGGAACTGATATCCTGACCTCTATCGATTCAGTTTAATACGTATGCAAATTAACCCTGCTTTCATCAGCAAAGGCATCCAAGATTTACAGCAGAAAGCTTGGAGAAGAACAAGCAGATTTACCTGAAAATAGAAGACCTGGCCAAGAAGTACCAGTGCAGCCCAGCTCAGCTTGCTCTAGCTTGGGTTCTGCATCAAGGGGATGATGTGGTTCCTATACCAGGTGTGACCTTATAAGCCTGTCCTCGTTCAATGATGGCGCACAATGTGAACTGCTGATATTCATACTATTCCCAAGATAAACAAGAGCACCAGATGAATAATTAGAAAGTTTCCTGTATATACTTTCTGAGAAAAGTGAAATGTGCAAAATGATTCATATGTTATAGGAAACGAACACAAATAGCTTTGTCTAATGTTGAAATTATCCTCTTTGAATTTTGCTGCTTCACAAGGGGAGCAGTGAGGTAACAGATCATTTCCGTAGATCCTATAATAAAAACGGCCTTCTCTAAATATGGATTTGTAGTATTTTGTACAACCTGTTGAGTTGTTCGTGATATGTTTGTTTTTTTACTTAGCTGGCTTATGATAAAATACCAAGGAATGTTATGTGGTGGGCTTTGGACAAACATAAAGTCCCAACGAAGTACGTCGGACTCATTAAGGACATGTACAACAATGTTGTGACTAGAGTTCGAACAAGTGATGGAGACACGGATGACTTCCCGATTAGGATAGGACTACATCAAGGGTCAGCTTTGAGCCCTTATTTGTTTGCTTTAGTGATGGATGAGGTCACAAGGGACATACAAGGGGACATCCTTGGTGTATGCTTTTCATGAGACGATGTAGTGCTAGTTGATGAAAGCCGACGGAGTGAATCGTAAACTGGAGTTATGGCGGAGACTTTGGAGTCCAAAGGTTTTAGACTCAGCAGAAACTAAAACTGAGTATATGAGATGTGACTTGGCACTCTTGCTCGGGAGGAGGAAGATGTTAGTTTGGAAGGGCAAGTAGTGCCTAGGAAGGATACCTTTTTCGATATTTAGGATCAATGCTACTGAGAGGGGCGGGGACATTGATGAAGATGTTAGCCATAGAATCAAAGCGGGGTGGATGAAGTGGCGGCAAACGTCTGTGTCCTATGTGACAAAAAGGGTACCACGAAGCTAAAAAGGCAAGTTTTATAGGGACGGCGATTAGACCTGCTATGTTGTATGGTGCGGCGTAATGTTGGCATACGAAAAGACGACATGTTCAACGGCTAAGTGTCGCGGAAATGTGTATGTTATGCGTTGGATTTGCGGTCATACAAGAAGGGATCGAGTTCGGAACGATGATATACGTGATAGATTAGGGGTAGCGCCAATTGAAGAAAAGCTTGTCCAACACCGGTTGAGATGGTTTGGACATGTGCAACGGAGACCCCCAGGGGCATCGGTGCGTAGTGGCATCCTAAGCCAGGATAGTAACGTGAAGAGAGGCAGAGGAAGACCGAAGTTGACTTGGGTAGAGGCAATAAAAGGAGACTTGAAAGGATGGAATATACCCAAAGACTTAGCCTTAGATAGGAGTGCTTGGAAGACAGCTATTCACGTGCCTGAACCTTGATTGCTTCTGATGGGTTTCAACTCTAGCCTACCCCAACTTGTTTGGGACTTAAAGGCTTTGTTGTTGTTGTTGTTGTTGTTGTTGTTGTAATATAGTTCAATTTCAAACTTATGTCAATTGATCTGTGCTTGTTATTCAATTCAAAGTCTGAAGCAAGTCATCAGTGAACAGGATTGTTTTTGTATTGTCAATGTCAAATCATCCTACATTTGGTTGCTGAGAGATGTGTTCATTAATTTCTCAGGGACAACAAAAACAAATAACCTAGATGCCAACGTTGAGTCCTTGAAGGTGAAGCTCACAGCTGAGGACCTGAAAGAAATTGCCAGCCAGATACGTGCAGAAGATGTGGCTGGTGGAAGACAATACAGTTCCTATGCACATACCTCCTGGAAGTATGCAGATACACCAAAGAAGTGAAGTTCTGGAAACCATGTACCAATAAGAAGCATATGCAAATGTTGAACTAGTTCCCTGCATTTGAACCAGAATCGTACGGATGATGTATCTTGTCAACATGCGGCACTAATAACTCTAGACGAAGAATAATGTGCTTTGCCATTAGCAGACGGGATGATTTTGTTCGTGCTTCTTCAGATACAAGACTCCATTGTGGATCTTGTAGCAGCCTGTTCGTTTGGCTTGTGCTTATTGTATATGATTGTAAATTTTCAGCTGGAACAGTATTTTTCTTTCACACAAACCAGTCAGCAGTACTTCTTCACGAACCAGCCAACCGAACAGGCTGTAGCTCATTGTTGCATAGTCAGACAAAGGGTCTGATTGGATACAAGGTCTAATCAATAGCTAGCTAAAAATTAGTTCAAATTAGCTCTAGTGCATTTAAATAGGAGTGCTAATAGTAATAAAAAAGGACGTACCCAGTGCAGAGAGCTCTCGCTCTATGCGGGGTCTGAGGAAGGATGTCAGTGGCAAACCTTACCTCGTCTGTGCAATGCGAGGAGACAAGACCGTACCGCTTGCACCAGGCCCGCTCTTCAGGACTAATAGTAATAGGTGGGCTAATTTTTTAGATAAGTCTTTAATGAGTTGTTAGTCAATTAGCTAACCAACTATAGCTAGTTTGGACTAATTTGTTAGCCCCAATTAGTAAGTCATGTGTATCAAACATACCCAAAATTTTGAACTCCGAACCTAGCCTACCGACAGCAGGTACCTGCGTACTCTATGAAGCATCTTTGCTCACTCCAAGCTAATCTGGGATGCAAGGCTGAGAACGGAAGCAAAAACCAAAACACGATGCTCTTAAAAAAATGTGCAATGTGTTCCATTGACAGAAGAAAAAATGGCTCCTGGTGACGTATATGGTCCGGCACAAAAAGATTTTGAAGAAGCCTTCTTATCGGAATCATAGTTCAACTTTGCCCTAAAGGCTTATTCAAAAAAAAACTTTGCCCTAAAGGAATAGCTCAAATTTCAATTATAGATTGTATTTTCTTTTTAATGTCATTATTGATGCGTTCAACTTGAGGAAGTTGGAGCTCTCAGAAGGTATTTTACGTGGGCCGATAATTTACAAACTCTAACTTTTGAGAAGCTAGATAGAATCCGTGCTAGCAGAGATTGGGAGCTTCATTTTCCACACACTATGGTGCAAGCTTTAACTCGAGAAAACTTTTTTTCGCGACTGTACCGTAAGGCATGTTTTCATTAAGAGGGAATAGAGTTTGAAAACAGGACCTGGCCCAAATTAAACTTCGTAGGCACAAGACGCGGAGATAAGGAACTCCTTGAGCCCTACCACATTCCAGAACCTCATCTCCTCCTTAGCAAGCGACAAAGCACCATCCAAACAAGAAGTTCTGTCGAACACAAAATGATTTTTATGAGTGCGGATAGCCCAAGCCCCAGGATGTTATGGACTGATGAAAAGTATGAAGGAAAGGATATTCATGAAGAGTAAAGGCTCTATAGGGTCAAGTGCAAGCTTGGTGTTCAAAGGCACTTGATGTAGAGTGTATTAGGGCTTTGTTTTTTCCTTTGGGTGTACTATTAGGGGGGAGGGGAAGGGTCCAAAATATGCAACTTGATGGGAGTTGAGAGCATTTGGATATGCACAAGTGTTATACTCTCACCGAATTAGAGCCTAAGTGTCCATATTGGATAGGTTCTAAGTCAAAGATCTCAAAGAAATTGAATTGGACGAGAACAGGCTCAAAATATGCATCCCGGAGTGGTATGATTGGACCAGCTTGGTGGATCATTCGGTGGCACTGCGCAGAGTCAGTTTGTGACTTGGCCCAATAACTAAGTGGTCACCGTATTGATCCAGTGGTGACTTCATGACACCCAGATGGATTGTCCAATGAGGTCCAGCCCTGACTTAGTGTCAAATGGCTAACCCACTGATGTGAACCATGATTAAGTGGTGACTTTGCGACACCCTAATGGATGATCTAGTGAGGCCCTGCCTTGACTGTGTGTCAACTGTCAAGTGGCCAAGTTACTAGTGTGCATTATATGATCTGGAGTCGACTTTGTGACACCCAGTGGATCATTCAGTGATGGTGTGCCTCAACTGTGTGTCAAGTTGGCCAAGTCATAAAACTGCACCATGTGATGTAGTGGTGACTTCAAGGCACCTAGAAGATCATCCAGTGAAGCATATTTTGGCATATTCCATTCTGGTTGTTGGAATATGCCAAAATATTCCATTTTTCCTGTTTTGGATCAATGTATGATTCGGTGTGACTTTGTGATGCTCAGCAGGTTATTCGGTGATGTTTGGGTTTGCAAACTTTTTTCCATGGCTAGCGAGTCATTCCAACCATGTATAAGTGCCTTCACTAACTCATTTGGAGCTGCTCTTTCACCTTGGTTTTGAGGCACTTTTGTGAAGTTTGTGAGAACCATCCAAGCCTAGATTGCCAATAGTAAGAGTATGCTTTGTGTGAATCCAATGTTCTTGATTGGGTTTTATCAACGTGTTGTTGAAGACTTGTTACCCTTGATGTTTGTTAGCATCGAGATGGTCGACGAAGGACTAGGTGGCCTTCTAGGTGGAGTTTCTTGTTGGGAGACTCCTATTGGTGTTCATGGTTTGAACCCCGCCATTCTACAGTGGAGAATGGGTATGTACTTGTGAAGACATGAGACTTCATGACTCAAGAGAGATAAACCAAGTCTTTTTGACTCTGCAGTGCTCTAACATGGATTAGGGGTTGTGGCAACAAACCCAGACCATGGGGGAAAATCTGGTTGTATCATTGCCTCTCTTTTGTTCTTGCAATTACTTTTATGTCTTAACTTCCAACTTTACTTGTTTGCAAGTCTATCTGTGTGACAACTAGGATTGCTAGTAGACCATGCTTAGTAGTTAGTAATAGATTTTCTTCTTGAAACTCATGATCTTACTTTTAGGGTGCATTTGGTAGGGATCTAAATTCTCCTAGAAACATTTTGGATTCAGATTCTCTCAAGAAACGTTTCAGATGATGAATCAGAATCACTTTGTGAGATTATTTGGCTGATAGGTTGGATTTTGATTCACTAGAAGATATATATATATATATATATTCTTAAAAAACATATAAATAAAAATAAATTTAAAAAAATCGATTTTTTGGACTAAGAATAATTTAAATACAACCCATTTTAACTTGTTGCACTAAAAAGGATTATATAACTAAAAAATACTATTGCTAGAAGGTGAGGCAAAGAAAGGAAGGAGATGATTCACATGTGAAACCAGACTTTTGCAGATTCGAGCACTCGGTGCAAAATATGAGAATCGTTCCAACTGATTCTAGTTGGAACGTTTTTGTGTTTGGCATTGTTTCTTGGTTTCAAGCCAAACGCTTCCTTAGGCCTCGTTCGGTTGTTTCAGGTTGAAGACATGTTGGTTTCTCTTCCTGGGCGGGATCAAGTGGATCCTGGTGTTTTACTCAAATCTGGTCCGTCTTCGTTCCGGACATACGATGGTCCGTTTCCATTCTGGGCCTAGAAGGGGAAAGAAAGGCCTGGATCGACCCCTTTTTATTCCGGAACCGTATCTAACCGAACGACTATTTCTGGTCCGACCTGACTTCGAATCGGGCCAAATCGATCCGGGCGGAACAGGCTGCGTTCCGGGCCGTTCTAGCCAAAACGAACGAGGCCTTAGTCTGAACCAATACCTAAGCACATGTTTAGGGAGTGTTTGGCATTGCTCCGGCCAGCTGCCGTCTGGCACCGTAGTATTACTGTGCAGCTACTCGTGTGGTGGAGCTGTTGCAACCGGTGGTGACCACCGAGTTCACGATCTTGGAGCTGGCTTGCAGCCGGCCCCGCTCGTGTCGAGCCACGAGCCTGCGCTCCCACAGGTCCTAGGTCTACCGGAGCTACAACATATAAGGCTTTGGGCCTTACTCAACCCAAAAGACTAGCCTGATAGGTGATGGTTCTTCCGCCTTATATGTCGTGCTCCCCCACCAACGCTACACGATGTGGGACTAAACCCCAACAATCTCCCCCTTAGTCACACATTGGGGTGCCCCCGCCATATGTGACGCTCGAGATTTTTTTATTGGGTTTAGCTTTTCTGACCTCGGGTACCGACTCTGATACTAATTGTTGGAACCGGTGGTGACCACCGAGTTCACGATCTTAGAGCTGGCTTGCAGCCGGCCCGACTTGTTACGAGCCTGCGCTCCCACAGGTCCTAGGTCCATCAGAGCTGACAACATATAAGGTGGCCTTACTCAATTCAAAAGACTAGCCTAATAGGTGAGGGTTCTCCCGCCTTATATGTCGTGCTCCCCCACCAACGCTACACGATATGGGACTAAACCCTAATAATCTCCCCCTTAGTCACACATCGGGGTGCCCCCGCCATATGTGACGCTCGAGATTTTTTTATCGGGTTTAGCTTTTCTGACCATGGGCTCTGATACCAATTGTTGGAACCGGTGGTGACCACCGAGTTCACGATCTTGGAGCTGGCTTGCAGCCGGCCTGGCTCGTTACGAGCCTGCGCTCCCACAGGTCCTAGGTCCACCGGAGCTGACAACATATAAGGTCTTGGGCCTTACTCAACCCAAAAAAACTAGCCTGATAGGTGATGGTTCTTCCGCCTTATATGTTGTGCTCTTCCACCATCGCTACACGATGTGGGACTAAACCCCAACAATCTTCCCCTTAGTCACACATCGGGGTGCCCCCGCCATATGTGACGCTCGAGATTTTTTTATCGAGTTTAGCTTTTCTGATCATGGGCTCTGATACCAATTGTTGGAACCGGTGGTGACCACCGAGTTCACGATCTTGGAGCTGGCTTGCAGCCGGCCCGGCTCATTACGAGCCTGCGCTCCCACAGGTCCTAGGTCCACCGGAGCTGACAACATATAAGGTCTTGGGCCTTACTCAACCTAAAAGACTAGCCTGATAGGTGATGGTTCTTCCGCTTTATATGTTGTGCTCTCCCACCATCGCTACACGATGTGGGACTAAACCCCAACAGGAGCCACCCAACACAGGCTCCACTGGCTCCTCTCTGATGTTAGGGAACACGTAGGCGGAGCCGGAGCTGCTACAGTGTCCAGAACTGTGATACACAGTACAGCACAGGGAACGCGCAGGAGGAGCCGGAGCCGTCGGCTAAACACTCCCTTAATGTGATGGACCTTAGGATTCGTTTGTGCTCTTTGTAGTATTAAGTACAATCGCATAAGTAGGTGAAGTATATTTGCATAGGTTTTTGTTTTGAGCAACGTATATTTGCATAGGTTAAGGATGTTGTTGCTTAAATTTTTAGAGCCCAAATTCACTCCTTTCTTGGGCCATTCGGTCCTTTTACCGAGCTCTTTTGAACTAAGATCCGGAGCCACCATTGTTAGCGTCCAACGACTCCTCTTGAAAGTACTCTCATAATGCCAAAAAATTTCACAACTAGAGAAACTGCTCCACTAGACTAACAACCATTTTGGGATGACACAGACCTGCCAAATAGGCTATAAGTATATAGGAAAAATAGCATGATAGACATATCTTATCCACACCGGGCTCAGCCCTCTTGGTACAATAAATAACCGGAGGGGATGAGTAGAAATGAAAATCACTAGAATTTTGACCAAAATTTATATAACTTGAAACTTTGACAAAAATTTCAAAAACTAAAGAAATCTCATCCGAATGAAAAAGAGAAATTACCGGTATATATTTTACCGAGGTCAGTGATAGAACCGAGAATAGCGAAATTTCAGCCAAAATTTTGAACCGTGGCCCACACACATAAAAGTCTATGCCCAAGTATTAAACCAACAAATTAATAGCTAGCTGCCCGGCTCCTTTTTATTACAAAACAACTGGTATAATTCAAATGAACAAATTATTCTGCACTGCTAATAAATTGTTCTGGTCACTTATGCCAGCATAGAAACGCCAAAATTCTTCAAGCTAACAACTTTCTTTCAAAGAAAGTTTCAAGCTTACTAAATACTCCAGGGAGAGTGTATGCACGTGTGTGTATATATAGTTAGCTATCTAGCTTGCGCTATGGCACCTGAGGGGGAGGCGGGCAAGAAATGTTTGGGTCGTTCGTTCCGCAAGAAGGCCCTGCCGATGCCTTGCTGACGGATACCTGCGGTAGCGGCGGCGGCGGTGCCTCGCCCAACGGCTGCACAGTGGCGCCATCAGCTAGCAGGCGCCGCGCTGGCGCTGCCACGGCGTCGGCACGCACCGATGCTGCGACGAGGAGCAGCGCAAGCAGCGGCCAGGCCGCTCCAGCCGCACCTCTTGCTACTCTCACTCCTCCCTTCATCTTGATCCGGATGTGCGTGCAGCAAGCAAGCTAGCTCGACCCGATCGAGAGAGCTAGAGATCTTGAGGTGCTTGAGTGTTGTTGATTAGCCCAGGGCTCGATCGAGCTGCTGAGTAACAGGTTGTTGTGCGTCCAGAGCTCAAAACTATGGTGTCTACTTATAGCATGCGGAGAGCTACGTAATTGTTCAGAACTTGAGACGATGGGGACGATCGATCGTTGAACTAGCCAGCTGATGTTAAGTTCCACGACATTGCCACGTTCGCTTTGCTGAAAAGTCATGGCTGAAAGTATTGTTCGCTGATTTGTTATGAGAGAAAAATATTGTTCGTTCGCTGAAATAGTACAGCTCATAAGACAAGCGAACAGAGCGAGCAGATGAATGAAGAAAACGTTTTTGACGGATTAAACTGACGCAACCTGGTGCGTGCAAGAACGGATAGATCCCGGTACATATTCACATCTGTCTTGTAGTGCACAGATCAAGGTCCAAGTTTCAACATTCCAATTGTGGACTGGCGACTGTTTGATTGTTCCATGCATAAAAACCCGGACAGAGTAGTTTGGAAGTCTCCGACCTATATGGAATGTACGGAGTACAACTGAAGGTTTAGACGCGTTCAGCATTCAGGAGTGCAGTGTTCCTGTACCGTATCTTGACTGCTAGACGGTAGACCTGTTGAAACTCGCACTGACCCGTCCGTGCATGGCCTAACATCTTGAACGTCAACCTGCAGCGGTTTAAAAACCTCGCTCTTGACTCTTGAGTCTTCATCTGACGTTGGTGGGTGTTATTTATACAGAAGCGACTAGTTCATCATCATCTGATAATAAACCACAACACCTCGTGCGTGAAAGGTGACTCAAATAAAAGGAGCACAGATTTAATCTAATGAGTAAATTTCACCGGCCGGTACGTTCTTGAACTTGTCTCGATTTTTTAATCCTGGTCGAGGAACTTACAAATTGCACACTTAACTCCACCCTGAACTTATCCCGAGTGTTCTCGTTCGTGTCCCAGTACTTACCAATTTCATACTCGGCTTTCTAAACTTGTCTTTGACTTCTCATTTCTGCCTCGGCACATGCAAATTGTCCACTTGTCTCCGTAAACTTGTATTATTGCACCATCTCTGGTCCAACCCCCTCCCACGCTGTGTTGTCATCGCCCCACTCTAATACACGCACCGACGCATGCCTCAGCACCGATGCACACCCCGCTATCATCCTCCTTTTCCACCACGACCGCACAGTCGGATCCCGTTGTGCAGTGCTCCTCCCGCTCGGTTGTCAGGTTTTGCTGAAAGCGCATGTTGCAAGTGTATGTTTCAAGTGTTTCAGATATTTTCAGAGGTATATTGCAAGTGTTTCAGACGGATGTTGCAAAAGTAGATTGAGATGTTGCAGTGGTTGTACACGTATGCTGCAAAGGTCTGTTACCAATGTTTCATCCGTGTTTTCCGGATGTATGTCGCAAGTGTGTTTATCTGGATATTGCATATGTTTCACACATATGTTACATGTACTTTATCTGGATGTTGCGTATGTTTGCAAAGGTCTAAGTGTTTTTAGGTGGTTTTCAAGTATTTTTAGAAGCATGTTGCAAGTGTGTGTTTCAAATGTTTCAGTTATTTTCAGACATATGTTGCAAGTGTTTTATCTGAATGTTGCATATGTTGCAGTGGCTACACATATGTTGCAAGCATATGTTTCAAATATTTTATCCATTTTAGAAGTATGTTGCAGCAAGTACTTCATGTTGCAAGTGTTTCATGAGGCACATGCACTACCAGAAACTGGAGATTTCGTGAGGGGAATAGTTTTTTGTGAGAGTGGCAAACACACTCTCATGAAAATAGTCGTTTTCATGAGGGTGATGTAAATCCCGCCACGAAAACTTATTTTCATAAGAGTGCTCCACACACCGTCATGAAATCAGCTGTTTTCGTGAGAGTATTTAAATACCCCCATAAAAATAACTATCCCGCCACGAAATTGTCTATTTTCATGAGAGTGGTCATTTTTATGAGAGTCAAATTCCACCGCCACGAAATATGGGTTGATGGTTTTCAGTAGAAAAATAATTGCTTAAATACTAGAAATTGAAGAACATGAACAAAAGTTTTCTCCTTTTAATCTGCATCGAAATTTTGTAACTAGTCTTTCTCCCTCATGCTAACTCCAAATGTGGTGATTCTTTTTCCTAAATGTTTCTAAAATCATGCACTATCAATTTATTGTGTTCTTACAGCTATTATTTTTGCCATCTTATAATGTGACTTTGTTCTATCAATTCAAAATTTGAATTTTAAAAAATGACAACTTCAAACAATATTTTGAAGCAGTAAATGATTTCAGCTGAAAAATCAAGAACATAAAAGTTGTAGAACCTATTAAAATCTATAACTTTTATTTTTGTCATTTGTTCATCCGACAAAGTGATAGTAACATTGTTCACAGATTTTACATATCTCGCATATAGTTTATGAAACTATACGGGAGATATGTAAAATTTATGAACAATATTACTATCACTTTGTCGGATGAATAAATAATCAAAATAAAAGTTGTAGATCATAACTTTTATGTTCATAACTTTTTCAACTGAAATCATTTACTCTTTGAAAATGTTGTTTCAATTTGATATTTTTTAAAATTTAAATTTTGAATTGTTCAAACAAAGTCGGATGGAGAGATGATGAAAACAAAAGTTGTAGATCTCGTTGTTTTTTACAACTTTGTTTTTGATGACTGTTTCATTTGATATCATTTACTTTCTCATAATATTGTTTAAAGTTTTTAATTTTGAAGTTCAAATTTTGAATTGTTGAAACAAAGTCAGATGGAGAGATGACCAAAACAAAAGTTATAGACCTGGATGATTTTTGAAACTTTGTAGAAGACGATTTTTCCATTTGAATTCATTTATAGTTTACAAAATTAATTGCAATAGTAACTATGAACTTTACTAGAAATTAAAAATAACACAAGACAGTGGGCGTAAATCTCAAATGAACCAGTTAGTATGCTCATCCCATAATTGCTGACCATCGATTAAAGATCCAACGGCCTTCGTTGCGCCCACGGAATATAAAAAGGAGCCAGAAACCCGAGCTCTCTCCCAACAGCCCCGCACCGCGCCCCTCGTCGCATCCGTAGCCCCGCACCGCACCGCGCCGCTCCCTCTCCCCAGCCCCGCACCGCGTCCTCCCCACAGCCGTGCCCGGCGCTGGACATGGTGCTCCCTCCAGCGGCGATCCCCTGCGGTGGCAGCGCTCCCTCCACCAGATCCGGCGCTCGGCGCCCACTCCACCAGGACGACAATGAGGAGCAGCAGGCGGCCGGCGCGGGTCGACGTCGGGGCATGACCATGTCGTGCGGCGTGGCACCGACGGGCGCAAGCGCGGGCACACGTGCGGCTCTGCCGTGGCCTCGCAGGCGCGCGCGGGCTCCGTCGCGGCCTCTGAGCGAACGCCGCCGCTGCCATACGCCAGGTCTTCGTCGGCCCCTGCGACGAGCACGCACAAGGTATGCATCTCTTCCCTTCCCTTCCTCCTGTGCAAAACGGAGCACCCAATAAACTCTCCTTGGTTACGAGTATATACTGTTCGCTTGCAGATTCACTTGCACGACGGACTGAAAACGCACCAATTTATGAGTCAAACAACATCTCTGTTGAAGAAAGTCGTATCCTATGCTAATATTCTTCTGCAGCTCCAAGTGTCTATGTTTTTCTGAAGATTCATTTGTTTCCATTGAATCCTGGGAACTGT
Source organism: Miscanthus lutarioriparius (assembly GCA_904845875.1). Taxonomy (NCBI): domain Eukaryota; kingdom Viridiplantae; phylum Streptophyta; class Magnoliopsida; order Poales; family Poaceae; genus Miscanthus; species Miscanthus lutarioriparius. The sequence goes on from CAJGYO010000006.1 coordinate 43,215,807, forward strand.
ACTTGCATAGTAGGGATTAGAGTAGGTTGAATAGTGGGATTTAGCCTAAACCATACGTAATTTGCATATGGAATATGTGTTATGTTAATGCCCACAGCAACAAATCGCTTTTTAAGTGTTCAGTAGGAATAAGGGTACTATTGCAGTCTTCAATAAAAGTAGGTGCCTTCAGGTTTGTAATAAGCACAGAAGGTAGCAATAGCATTATTATTGATCTGATTCATGAACCGTAAATATGAACTAGTAGAGCCTTTGTGATTTCTGGTTTTTGTGATTTCTATGCTCTGAAATAATAGACTAATAATCTTTTGTTAAGTGAACCATTTCTGTACATGATATATAACCCAAGGCAACGCTAGAAAAAAAGGCAACTTGTTGATGCTCTTGGGCAAGGTCGAGCATGGTGGCTGCGCAACTTGTTGCAGCTCTGGGGAGATTTCAGGCAACGCGGCGGGCCGGCGGCAGCTGAGAGTTCAGGCAAGTTTTCCCTAATGTCATGCCTCCCCAGCTGTAGCTGTTGTCTATGCTTGGTTGGTAAATTCCATATTGTATTATCCGTGGGTGTAGAATTTTGTCTCGATTTCACTAGATTAGTTTAGACCTTGTCCTTGCAGATCTGCTCAAAATTGAATCTGAAGTACTTCGATGCTAGGCCATAATTCTGTTTTGATCGAATACAACATGCTAGTGATTTTTAATCTGGGACAAGTTATAATAGTGTTGTTTTTTTGACTGGTTGATTCTTATGTTCAAAGACTTGTATTCTCTGTACCTATTGCTAAGTGATCAATTTTAGTATGGTAGTGTTGTCCAAGCATGTCACCTGGAGTCTACTACTATATTACCATATCTTGTTCTTGTAATGATTAGTTGGTAAGTTGAGTTTCATTCTAGTTTAAATTAAAGCTAATTATACGCATTCTGTTTACGTAGCCTTCTCATGCTGGATAAGTGTGATACAACTGTATTTGCTCTTTACCTTTGTCTGTAATTTAAGTTCATTTAGTAACATTTCATACTTTTTTTATTGACCTATCAAGGACCTATATAGTGACCTATCAAGGTACCTATATAGTATTTACCAAAGGAAGATTAGTATTATAGATACACTAGATCAGATAGTTTTTACCAGATGGAGAATCACTCAAATAGCACTTAGTTCAGTCAAAGCAGTTACAGAGAACAATTCCATAAGCAATGCTACAGAATGAGTAGGCCACCCTTTTAATCTGTAGAAATTTTAAAGTCCAACTGATATTTACATAGTACTATCTGTTTTCAGCTACCCACTAGTTCCATCTCATGTTGATGAGGACACCCATGGTGACGACATGGACAGCGAGGACATATGGACAACGAGGACTTATCTTTTGAACAGCTTATGTGTTGGCTGTCTTTTGTCTTTTGAACATATGTATGAGGTTGAGCTTAGATAACTTTGTACAACGTTAGATGGTCTTAGCTAAAACCAGGACGTGGCCTGTAATATGGCTGTACATGAATAACTCAGGAAGCATGTGCAGGTGGTAGGATGTTGGTAGTAGAATTTTAGATTGACTTGTAATTTGTGAGGTCTTATTTTGCCTTTTAGTGTAATGATTGGACACTTGGATGAAGTTGGAATATATTAGGATTGGAATGAGATGCATATATGCATGTATTGGAATTTATTGTATTTGTGTTCTGGATTGACATTTGGACCATATGTGTGCATTTGGAATTTGGATTGAGATGCTCATGTTGGGTAATTTTCATGGTGGTTTATACTCTCACGAAATAACTTCTTTTCGTGGTGGTGTTATCTCACGAAATACTATATTCTGTGTTTGTTTGTGATACTTTCATGAAATCAATTTCATGACACGAAATCCATTTCATGACGGTGACTCAACCTCTCACGAAATCGCATAAAAAACCGTCATGAAAACACCAATGCAAATCTAGTGGCCATGTTATTTTCATGAGGGTGGCCGTCACGGACTCCCGCCACGAAAACAATCCGTGACTGTGAACTCTCATGAAAATGGTATTTTCGTGTGTCTATTATCCTGAGAGGTGATGCGTGACGATATACCCTTACGCATTATTTTCGTGAGAGTAAAACCATATTTTATGACGTGTTTTACACTCTCACGAAATCTATGGATTTTGGTAGTGAGGTGGGCGGGCGGGCCCCGAGGGGCAAAACAGGGTGAGCTGACGCAGGCGCGTAGCATGGTGCGGGCAAACAACGGAGCACAGACGAGCAGCAGCAGGGTGCAAGCAAGCAACAACAGGGCGAGCAGGACATGACGAGCACAGGGCAGGCATGCATGCTCCGATGCGCGTCCGTGAGTGGGGGCAACCAGAAGGAGCACATGGGAGACAGCCACCCGACGTGGGACCCGTCACAGAGGTAGGGGTGCTGGAGTGTTGTCATTTTCTACCGATCTATTTTTGCCGCTGGCGCACTCAGCTAACAGCGGAGGAAGGTGCGCTCCGCTGGGTGTTCGGCCGCACGTTCGCGAGTGTGAAGGGGCGAGTGCGCCGCGTGGACCGCACAGGCGAGTACGCGCTGAGCTGATCGGCGGGCGCGTTGCGAGCATCTGAACGCACGCTTCTATCCGGACGTCCGGACGCTAATAAGCCCGTTTGCCTGTTCGTGCTGTGCTACTGGTCACGTGGCGGTGGCATGCTCGGGCTAGATTGCTATTGGTCCTACGCCACCAAGTTCCAGAGTCCGAGTCCTTGCCTGAAGCCGCTGCTGGATGTTACTATGAGTCGGACTGGACCAATAATGGTCCGACTCCTGCCTGCTTGTGATCCGACGCCTGTGCAGCCCTGGTTTCGTTCCTTTCTTCGTTATCCAATCGTCCGGGCTTGGTTCCTCGTTGCGTCCTGGATTCTTCTCTCCTCTTCTAGAATGTCAACACATCTTCTAATAAGGTTATCTTTTCGGTGACGATCAAATTCTTCTTGCTCCAAATAAATTTAAGTCCATGATGCATCCTATTAGACTACAAAACAAAAACTTGTAAACATATTAGTCTAACTTGGTAATGTTGATCACCAAACACCAAAACCTAAACTAAATGGGGACGATGGTCCATTTTCCTTACATACTCTCTCCATCCTAATTACTAAGGGGCAATGTGGTCTTTTTCCACATCGAAGAACGAGGGCTTAAATTTCACAGTAGATGTTACAAACAGGGATGAAGAAGTGCGTGTGAGAGAGTGTGAGAGAACATGTGTGATGTAGGGGTCACAAGAGAGGGGTCCTCTGCCTTATATATATAAGGGACGCAGAGGTTACAAAGGGGTGTTAGGGCCCATAAGTCTGTCGGAGACAGGGCCCTTTGTTGGCATCGCCTACCCCCCACTACTGTCGTTCCACTATGCACGGGAGAGGTGTAAGAGGCCCACCTGTCATCAGATCTGCTGACACGAGGAGGGATATATGTGCCACAATGGTTCACCCACTGCCTGATTGGTGAAGTGATGACGGTTTGCTCGTACCAAGATTGGTAGAGTAGTGATAGTCCGCCCACGCCTAGATTGGTGTAGTAGTTAGAATTTGCCCATGCCTTGATTGGTGGAGCAGTGACACTACATTCGTCCACAGTTGTTGGTGTCACCGCCCATTTTGTACATGGTGGCTACATGGCAAGTCATGGCAACCCTATACACATCCTCACTTGTACGAAGGTTGATGGTGGGCCCTTCATCTTGGAGGTGGAGGCAGCGCCCGACCCTGGTCAATCCAACTTTTTAATAAGGCATAGGTAGCTGTGCCGAGGGAGGTCAGTTCTGCTAGTCGGATATAGTGAACCACTTAGAGAGAACGACATCCTCAACCCATGGGTTGTTTCCACCGGAGGCGTGTGGGTATAGCCCTTAGCCCTTGTCTGACTGATCCGAGTCGAGTGAGGGCTTAGTCTCTGCTAGTGGAGTCCTACCATGTTAATGAGGATATACTCATGGAGCAAGGGCTTAGTCTGTTGTGGAGTCGTATCGTGTTAATGAGGATATATATATGTTGTAACGGTACACGTCAGGGAGGAGTGTAGTGGGATCAGTGTTGACTGCAACTACGACAAGGGTAGGGGTATGACCACGTGGATGCAGCACCACACTAGCAACACAGTGCATGCAGGTGTGGGGCAGCGACACGACCATGGCATGGTGACTGAGGACAGTGTAATACGGAGGAGGGTTTGGGGCAGGATGATACAATAATACAGCTTAGGAAGCTAAGTATGCAGTTGCAATAATGGGGATGAGAACTAAAAACAGTTTTACGGCCGTTGAGCGTGCAGGTTCAGAGAGCCAAGTGTGCGATAAGTTTAGGGCTACTTTGGCAGCCATAGGGTGATTAACCCTGGGAACAAATCGGAGGGGAGGGATTTTCTTGGACAGTAGAATCCCCGTCCAAATCCCAGGGGAGATATCCACGTATGGGCAATTTCCCTGCTGTCGTTTGGAAGCGGAAGGCAATTTCCCTGCTTCGGTCACAAGAAAATACGTACGGAGCCTCTCTATTTGCTGTTGTCACGTAAGATATACGTACAGATCTACAGATTATCACTATACCACACTTTTCCAACAAAGATATATACACAAAATAGCAGAAAACATAATATAAATAAATTAAAGCACCATAGGTTAAATTCGTACAGAAGTTCTACTCAAGTATCATCTTTTCCAACAAAGCTAATATACAACCTTCCTACTATCATCTCCATCAACATACCTAACGAGGTAATGAAAAATAAAATAGGATCACTATGGACTGACAATTCTCAGATCATGCATTGATTGACTGCAGACAAGATGACAACACAAATGTTGAGCAAGTCTGCATCACTTTTCTCAGATCATGCATTGCTTCCACCGATCTCTCTGCAAGTAACACAAAGAAAAAGTATAATAGCTTACACAAATTTACAACTAGACAAAATCAAAACCAATTATCTGAGAAGCTGTGATTTTGTGCTTAGGGCGAGGACGGATGCACTCGCTCTGCTAGAGGCAGCCTGCAGACAAGCTGGGAGCCTGTCCACCTGGACTATGTGCTGATGACTATCATTTGCAGCTCAAAGAAAGATGGTCAAGAACAAGTTCATTTTGCAGCTCAATTGTGACCATGCTCTCTCTCTCTCAAAAAAAAGAAAGAACCATGCTTATTTCAATGATTATACGATATAATGAACACTAGGCACAAAAAGGACAGTTTAGCTTTCTCAAAAGAAAAAGAAAGAAATATGATTGAAACAGCAAAGTGTCATCTAACATCTTGGATTGACTTATTACTTCCACTGTATTCATACAAGTGCCACAAACAAAACACAACGTTTGTGAGGTCCTGTTAGTATGGGTGGAAATATTCTGTTCAAACTTGCTACAAAACAGGGTGAAAATAGTTGGAAATATTCCGTTCAAACTTGCTACAAAACAGGGTGAAAATAGTTGGTTCAACTACTTGTTTGGACAGCTTCAGGGAAACCAACCATGGCTAGACTGCTGGCACAGGAAAAAAAGAGGAATGCTATACTTCATACTAAGTTACTAACTTTACCAATACTAAAATAAGTGTACACTAATCTGTTCCAACAATGATCACCAAAAGTGCATTTTGACCACCCGGCCATCGTTGTGCAACAGCAAAAATATGTTCAAAATAAATCTACACTAATATGTAATATGTAAATGATAATGGAAGGCATTGTTGCTGTCAAGAATTCAGATCAGAACAAAAAAGAGAGGAAGTGCAGTTGTGCAGAACAAGCTATTATTGAACGGACAATAGTAGGCTGCTTGCTCTGAACTGAAACAGAACATAGGACTAGAATCGAGCTGCAGTTCAGACAAGAAAAATGAAAGTACCTAAACTAATGACTGCCGTTCATATATACCCCTAGATATTAGAAGGGCATATTCAAATAATATACCTAATTTGTTGTTTGAGCCAAATCAAGCGAACACTTTTGTTTTTCATTTTCATGAATACCTCCCTGTCTATCTGAGATTTGAAGATATTCATAGCATACGCCTTCTCCACATCATTAAGTTCCATTGCATCCACTTTATCGAGACACTTGTGGATTGAAAATTCTTCATCTTGTTTCTTCTTTTCATTGAGAGCTTCCATGGTTTTGCTTGTTTGCATCTTTTTATACCTTTTGCACAAAATCCTCAATAGCAGAACCAATATGACTTTGCTTACGCTTTCTCCCACCCCTCGCTCCTTGCATAGAATCTTGATTGGAAGGTGCAGATTGAGCTTCATTGCGTGCACTTGAGACGTCTAGCCCATCAAAAATAGCAAATAGACTTGTGCTATTAGAGACTCCAGCGGAAGCACTTGTCAAGATTTAGCACGCAGATTATTAGATTGAGTAATTGACGAGTATGGACGCCACTGGAATTAAAAAACAAACTCTGCTTAAGATCCAACGCTGTCATCAAATTAAAAAGGCACACTCTGCTTAAGATCTCGTGCCGAGTGTCAGCGAGAGTAAAAGTTAACAAACATGGCACAAAGTAGACAATAATCCTTCAGATCCTTCTGATTCAAAACCTAGGTGCAGTGTTGGCTTTGCAGGATTAATTACGCTACTCCCTAGGGTCAAGTTTGGCTAGCTCAATTTTTAGAAAAAAATATATTAACATCTAGAGAATAGCAAGACTGTACTAAAAAGCACAGCAAGTCACAATGGAATAAAAGAAATGCATCAGTCACCTTGCAGAAAATTGCTACTGCAGTGACCGGTTACTATGAGAGTGTTCGGCTGAGCTGGATTATTTACTGTTCATGCTGGAAAACACTTGTTTATGCTGAAAAATAGTGAGAGAAAAACACTATTAAGCCGAACAAGGCCTATACTAGTCTGCATGCTAGAAAATAGCAAGACTACCAAACGTCCCAACCAGTGTATATCTGGACTGTTTATAAGCATGCATATAGTTGTTGTGCAATGCTAGAAAAAAATTCATCATAGCATGCCATCCTATTCTATTGCAATGGTGTTGTAAACACAGAAACCAGCTCACCAATGAACATTACAATCTCTACCGATTATTGAAGAATCATAATTCATGACATCTATTTTCACATCACAAACAAGAAACCATAAAATCACTCTGTTAATGAATAGTAAAGTTCTTTAAGTTACATGAAGCAATTGGATTTGAAACGGTGGATCTTCCTAGTAGCTGTTTTGCCCAGATCTACAAGTAGGGGTGTGAGATGCGGACAGAAGACTAACCTGTAGAAGCAGAGGTTGTGTCGTGTTGCTGGGCGACGTTGGTGTTGCTCGCGGACGGCACAATGGCTAGCGGTAGAGGCGACCGAGCTCGCGGACTGGTAACTCCAAGATCAACCAGAAACAGATATGGATGAAACCCTAGCAGATTGAGAAGCTTCTGTGGGGAAGGAGATGTGGATGGAGGTGGACTGACCGGCGATAACGACGGTGGTGGAGCGAAGTGGAGCCGGGGTGCACCGACCAGGGAAGTCGCGGCGGCGGAGACGGGCTCACCGTTGGCGCGAGGCGGAGGGGCGGCAGAGACTGGATACCGGCGCGGCAGCGACCGGATGCTGTGGTGGCGGCGGCCTCGCTACTGGGTGGCGTCGCGAGCGGAGGAAGAAGCCGCGTGCGACTCGCGAGCGCACGGGGAAACCCTCCCGGCCTCCTCGCTCGTGGATTGTTTCCGCGTGAAAAACGAAGGGAAACGGGCTGCGAACCTCGGGTTGGTGGACTTCCAAAGAGCACCAAAATTTGGCCCGGGGGAGATTGGCCCAAGGAATTCGTAGGGATCCCTCCGGGAATTTGGGCTGCCAAAGTAGCCCTTAGAGAGTTGTTTGTACAATTTGTAATACACTCAGGATAAGTTTAGAGTTGTGTGTACGGTTGTAAATACCTAGACCGGGAATAAAAACTCAAACAAGTTCAACCATCGGTAGAATTTACTCTGTAATCATGGAATTTTAATGAATAATATAATACACACCCTTAGGATGTACTACCTCTGCCCTGAAAAGAATACCACTATGAGTTGCGTGCCACTAAAAATGGTTAATGTTTGATCAAATTTTTAGTAAATAATATTCACAATTATGTCTCTAAATTAATTTATTATAAAAATATATTTCGTAATTAATCTAATAGTATTTATTTAGTATCATAAACTCAAACTTAAGATATTAAGACGTGACACTATGCTAGAATTATATTCTTTTAGGACGGAGAGCCGTACTCATTAAAAGGCACAAGGAAATCGTACCTACGGAGGTACCAAATTTGGTACCCGCTCTCTAGTCTAGATATAACTTGGTGGGAACTCCCAAGGAACAAAAAAAAGGCTTGTCGGTAATACTGAAATGGTGTGTGTATGACATTCCCCGCATTTTCGGGAAAGAAAGGTGAAAGAATAATGGGCCAAATTATGGCAATGTACACTGATACTGTTGCATTCATTTCCCATCGCTATCTAAATCCGCTGCCTTTGCCCGCTGCAACTCCGATTCAACAGCGGCTACAATTCTGGAGACCATTGGTTCAAACTGGACAAGATGCCGCTCCATGCCCAGCACCTCAACGACCTCATCCTCGCAAAGAATTTTCGGAGACTTGTGTTTCTCCATCAGAAGAACGCCCTCCGCCGCCTCCTCATCACTGCCAATCACTTCTGACAAACCTGTACCACAAATCAGGTTCCGCTTGTGCAGGCTACGCTTACCTTGCTCCACAGCACAGCTTGTAATGAACCTTTCTGTGGCACTCATTTTAAGGTTCAGGGTTGTCGGAATGGAGACGGATTCATTATTCCCTGGGAAATAGCAAGGCATCTCCAATTCAGATTCGATCCTCTCCTTCAGAAAAGCCATCTGAGGCTTTTCACCATGAACAAGAATTACATGTTTGGGTGACAGGAATTCTGTCAGATCCATAATCCCTTTGGAGTCTGTATGAGGACTGAATGCTAGCTGATGAATCTGGTAAAAATAAATAAATAAAGGGGCAGAAAAAACTTAGTGTGAGGGGGCAAAAATATCAGAAATGAAAAAAAAAAATGCAAGGGATTGATTAAATCTAGAGTGCCAAAAGAGATAAAACTGAAATGTAAGATATTAGACACTGACAGCAGCATTCTGTCAGAAACTGCAAACATCATGATTAATCTCAGAGAAAGCTCCAATTCATAGACTACATGTTTCCTGTGAGAGCTATTGTGTTGAGTGCTAACATTCATATATGCTTCATGAATAGTAATGAGTAGATTTTTTTTATTTTTCTATCAAACAACGGAGGAGAACTCCGTGCCATTTCATCAAGATAAAGTACAAAATGTACAAAAACAGGGAAGAGACTAGGAAAGCCCTCAACACATCTCACAAAAAACTAAAAAAAACAAAACAAAAACGACCACAACCAGCCAACCACACTGACAACTAAGTGCCTTGAGCAAGCTTAACCTTTAGTGAGTAAAATTTAATCGTGCAGAATAATAAGTGGGGATTGAATGATTGATATGGATCAATTTAAAAAGCCAGACTTCAACAATATATAAGCATATGGTAAAGATAAACACTAGTGATTTACAAGGCTTCCTTCTGGTTGACCATGTTCTTGTCATTACTATTTAAAATTGTACATTTTTTAGCAAAATATGAAATGAGGTGAAATCGACCTGACATCTGACATCAATATGAGTGTCCATGTAATCAATCCTTGTAGGTTTCCCACACATTAACTTATGACCAATGGTTCCAGAAACACAATATCTGTGCAGGAAAAATAGAAGGCGGCATCAGAATAACTGTAGAATAAAAGGTTTGGTAAAGCTTGCCTATATGAATAAGAGTGATTTAAAAGATTAGAAAAAATGGAACAAACAAAAAGGTAAGGAGCAATGTTTTCAAGTCGTCCAGTCGAACCTAGTCGCCATGGAACCGACTAGGACGATTAATCACGATTAATCGCGATTAATCGGACGACTTGTACAAGTTGACGGTACCCCTAATCAGTCAGCAGGGACCGATTAGGACGATTAATCGGACGACTTGAAAACATTGGTAAGGAGTATACCCTGGAAGTGTAATCAAATTCTTCTCTGATGGTGCCCATTTCTTAAATGCCTCAAGAGAAAATCCCCCACTAATCATACCAGGTGTTGCAAAAAGTACACAGGGACCAGGGTTGTTAATGAAGGAACGCTCAAAGTGGCAAACTGAAATGTGAAAAATACTGTCTCTGTTATTTCAATATTTGAAAATAAAATACAGAACACCTCATATCTCAATTGTGGTTACCACATAAAAAGTGAAATAGCAACAATTATTATCAATATTTTGATTAAATAAACAAATCTTTCATTAAAGAAATATAAAAAAAACCAATTGGTGTCATACAGTTACAAAATATAGCAAAAATAAAAGGATAAATTGGAGGGTTAGTTACTTAGTTAAAATTCTACTGAATATTTAGATTTTGAACTCAATCATATGCACTTCATCTTCACCCAAAGTAGGATTGGACAATTAGCTTTTGAAGAACTGAACCATACCATGCTTGAAGTCAAATGGGTTATGCACTGCATGGCTGTCCTTGATCTTTTGGCTAGTCCATCCAATCAACATTTTGTAGTACACGTTAGCTTGAATGGTTAAACCTATAGCACAAATCAACAAGTAAAACTTCACATGCAGCAGAAAAGTACAAGAAGGTTTCAACATTCAAGAAACCACCCATACCAGCTGAAAAATAAATAGGAACTTTCAAGTCCATCCTCTCCCAATAGTCATCCAGTAACATGCATAGTTCCTGAAATACAGGCGTCATAAATGGATACTCAAATTATGAAACCTTTGAACAGTGTGCCTTCATGATGGTACTTCACAGGGAAACCTACTCATTTAAGTCATATATAGTTATCACACTTAATCATAACTTATGTCTCATAAAGTAGAATTAAGGGAGACGAAGAATACCTGAGCTCTTCCCAGAGCAAACGTTGGAATTAGAACTTTACCTCCACCAGAAACACATTTATGTACCTAGGAAACATATACTCAGTTATGCCTTGGAAGCAAAATCAACTGTGTACACTTCACAAGATTTTGGTTTAATACAGTCAGAATGCATCTTCTTGTACCAAAACGTCAGGAATAAAAAAAAAACGTAGACACACTTCGTGGACTGTGTTGTGCCCAAATAATCTTAAGAACATACAATCCAAAACCTAGAAAATAGAGTAGTGCACCATTGGAAAACCATTGGTTTACACATGCAATGAAAATCTACAAATCTATACACTGCAGGGAAGTTCAAATTTTTCATACCGCTTTTAAGAATTCCCTCTCTCGGGCATGCTTTGAGTCACGTATAGTTTTAGCGTATGTTGATCTGCATAAAGAAAATTAGTTAATTGGTTATGTACACAGGAAAAAAATCATCCACAACAATTGATGCTCTTGATTCAAATATAACAGTAAAACGTTAAGCCACTGCAACCATAAAACAAATGCAGGTTCATTGACTATCACAGCTTTAGAAACTAGTACATTTGTAATAACAAACTATATAGATAATTTACAAGTATAACCCAAACGATGTCCAGGAGAACAGATTGGCTAACAACAAGAGCTAAGCAATGGTCCACAGGTGGTCTGGAACATATTCCCAAAATCTGATATCAACCAAGAGGATCACACAAATGAAAAGTCAAATAGGTAAAACATACCCTCTAGACCTTGTTTTTATGTAGGGCAAGCACTACAACAGATGCTCCAAGAAGAGTGGTGCAGGCGTGGCATGAGCATAGAGGTAACATGCCAAAGAGTACTGCAACAACTGCTTGACAAGTTACAAGGTCTTCAGTTTCAGTTAGTTTGGTCAGTCCCAGGATTGCTTTGACTTGTTAGCGATTGCTTTGTTAGTGCTTAGAAGTAGGAGGTTGTTGAACTTGGTGAATATCAACTGAGCAGATGTAATCAGTGGAACTTAGGCAGCAAAATACCCACCGTCCTCCTCCTCCCTCCCTCTCTTCCCAATATAGGGCGCCAAGGTGAACACGCTTGCCCCTCTACTGATTATGACTACCATCTACATAGTCGGGGTCCTCCTACACACCATAAAAACCTGTGGTGTGAAGACATAAGAAATAACCTATGGATATATTGTAGCATAAATCACAACAACACTTGGTTACAAATCCAAGTAAAGGCAACCACAGAACAGAAAAATATGTTTAGTTTGAGGTTAGACCATACTCTGTTATCAAGAGATCCAACTTCAGGCGATCAATTTGTGCGGCCCCAAGATGTCTATCTGGTGTCATATTGTAATCCCCGGTGTATACCATAGCAGCATCCCCAACTTTTGCATAAATCATGGCAGCCCTATAACCTTGAGTTTGTAGCGGTTTTACTAGATTAGAAAGTAGAGAACTAAATCAATACTTGACTTCAAATTACTTAAAGAACACTGAGCAGAATGTTGAATGAACAACAGTGTAACAAACTTACATGTCCAGCATAATAGGCACGGATCACTAGGTCTTTATCTACTTGAACAGTCTGCTTCAAGTCCATTGGTATGACTGAAAGGTCAAGTATTACAAGTAAAGAGGATTATGATACCAGCTTACTTCTGCGCCAGCATCAGTGTCTAAGTAGACAGGTACTAGAAGTTCCAAACAGAACTAAAGATTACCTTTCTTCATACACCTAAGAATATCTTCATAGCTATATTGCTCTTCCTCCCCTCTCTGATCCATCGTTACTTTCCGATAATCCTCGAGCATAAATGGAGCTAAAGCCTTTGTTGGATACTGTTTGAGGTATCATGACATAAGTTATGGAGTGACTATCAATCATCGCGACATATAGATGCTTCATATAAGAAGTGGGAGACCAAGGAAGACAACCACCCAAGCATATAAGCTAATAATGCAAGACCATTCACCCAAGCATACTTCTTGGATCAGAAGCAGTACAATCCAAACTTTAAACAACCCAATCAATCCAGGATTTACTTGAGGCCAAGTTTAGACAACAATAGGCGCATTCTATATCTCTACTACTGTTATGGTGGGCAAGGTATACCGGCGCCGCCAATAAGACCAGTGGCTACGAAAGTGCACCACGGCTGGAACGCTGGCAGTCTTGCGGTCACCAGGTGCGTGTGTCGTAGTCGGAGGGCAGCGATACATGAGGAGTTTGTTTCATTTCGGTTGTTAGCCATCAGAATATTTAGGAGTTTGTTTCATTGGATTTGTTATCCCTTAGAGTGAGGAGAGGTTTGTTAGCACTTTGTTATAAGTATGGAACACTATTCATTAATAGAAGTTTAGCCGAGATTGAGTTTATCTCTCGCTCTTTGGCGTTATGCTCTCTGTTCCTCTCAGTTCACGTCCACCACCAGGCGCCGAGCACGGCGCCGCCAGCCCGTCGCCGGGGATTCAAGCCCAGGTCAGCCATCTCCCATTCCTCGCCCCACGTTCCCTAAGCTCCAACAATCTGGTATCAGCCATGTCAGGTTTTGGATCTACCGCCGCCATCGTCGTTCCCACCACCGCCGCTGCCCCATCCGTGTTTCCATCCGCTCTCGCGTTCACCAACGCCGCCATCATCACCACCGCGCCGCTTTCTACTCCGCAATCCTCGCTCACCGCGCCGCCGCCGCCCACGCTCACTGTGATTCCCACCGACGCCCTCAACGCGCTCACGGCAGCCATCTACGGCATGCAACACCAGATGGGGGACATCTCCATGCTCCTGGCGGCCGTCAAGAGCCGCCTCTCGTCCTCCACGCCGCTGCTGCTGCTGCGACGGCATGCCCGGCTACGGCGGCATTCCCGCTCTTCCGCCGGTTCCGGTGATCTCGGAGCTGCTCTCGCGCCGCGGCTCGCTTTCCTTGCTTGCGTCAACCCATCCGTCCATGTCTCCGGGGCCGTATCCTCCCAACCGCCACCGCCGACCACGGGCGTGCCCATCACCGAGATCGTGTTCCCCCACTCGCCATCACCCATGCCGTCCTTTTCATCCATCATGCGGCATCCCATGATCCGATGTCGGCCGCCATGCATATGCCGCCGCCGCCTCGCCCACATCCCACCGGAACGGAAGGCGGCCGTGCCGCTACCACAAACTCATTTCCCCACCTATGGCGGCAAGGAGGACCCGCTTTCGTTTGGTTGAACAAATCGCGCGATTCTTCCGTGGTCGGCCGAGGACGCGCCACGCCGGCAGTGGTCTGCTCGCATCCTACCACCTCCACAAGACCGCCGCCAGCAGTGGTACATCGTCCTCGAGCGGGACGCCGGCGCCCCGGATTGGGAGGAATTCAAGCGCCTATGCCATCAGCGCTTCGGGCCGCCGATCAGCACCAACCACCTAGCCGACTTAGCGTGGTTGCCCTTCACTTCCTCCGTCGAGTCATACCTAGACACGTTACAGGCCCGAATGGCGACGCGGGCAGGCTCTCACCGTACCAGCAGGCGCAGCTGTTCACCGGCGGTTTGCCGGACCACATTCTCGTCGACGTGGGTACCCACGACCCCAAGATCTCCAACAGCCCACCATGCGCTTGGCGCTACGCCTCGAAGGCCGCAACGCTGCCCTCTCGCCGCTTTGCGTGCCCGCCCACCCGTCGCGCTACCGGCTATGCCAACCACGGCGGTCTTGCCCGCGAGCAGCCACGGCTCGCCCTCGTCCTCATCGTCGACACCACCACCGCGTCCCTTCAAGCGCCTAACACCGAAGGAGATGGCCGAGCACAGGAAGCAGGGTCTGCTACAATTGTGACGAGCCGTATGTTCGTGGCCACAAGTGCGCCCGCCTCTTCTACCTCGAGGTCTCCGATTACATTGTGGAGGAGACCGACGACGAAGGTGGTCACGCCGAACCCGCACCGTTCAACCCCGAAACCGGCGATCTCCTTGAACGCCATTGCGGGCATCCGCACCGAGGACACCATGCAAGTCTACATCACCACCGGCAATGATCGATTCGTTGCCACGCCGACTTCAGGGTCCACCCACAACTTCATCCGCGGTGACGTGGCCCACCGCGTCGGTCTACAGTTCCAGGCGTGCCCCGGCGCCAGCGTCATCGTGGCGAATGGCGACCGCGTCTCGTGTCGCGGCTTTTGCCCGGGGCGTGGGCGTTACGACGCCGACGGCCGAAACATTCACCATCGATCGCTACTCCATTCCCATCCAGCCGGATATGACATGGTCCTCGGCGTCTCCTTCATCTCGCATGTTGGGGCCCATCTTGTGGGACTTCGACGACCTCTCGTGTGGCCTTTTGGCACGAAAGGCGCCCGTGTGTTTTAAGCGCGACATCGGCTCGGCAGCGTCGCGACGTTCATTCCATGCGTCGCTTTCACGCCATCCGCAACAACGGGCGGCCATGCTTGATATCCCGCTTGATCGTTCGGCAGCGTCTTGACCGCCAGGGCCTACCACCGCCGGCGCCCGCGATCATCGGATCCATTTGCGGCCCCGCACCGCGATGCGCCGTCGCCAGTATCGATACCCCTGCTCCAAAAGGATGAACCCAGGAGTCGGTCGCGCCATGATGGCTCGAGCATCATCATCGGCCCGACGATACGTCGGTGTTCTCCGCGCCGTCCTCCTCATCAAGAAGTCGGACACATCGTGGCGCTTTTCTGCGTGGATTATCGTCATGCCGGTCCTCCTCATCAAGCGGGCCGCGCGATCGTGGCGCTTTTGCGTGGATTATCGCGCCTGAACGCAGCGCACCGTCAAGGACAAGTTTCCCATCCTCGTGGTGGAGGAGCTTTTGGATGAGCTCAATGGCGCCCACTTCACCAAATCGGATCTGCGCGCCGGGCTACCATCAAGTCCGGGTGCACCGGACGACATCAAGAAGATGGCCTTCCGCACACACCGCAGCCGCTTCGAGTTCTTGGTGATGCCGTTCGGTCTCACGAATGCCCCATGACGTTCCAAAGCCTCATGAACACCGTGCTCCAGCCGTTCCTCGGTAAGTTCGTTTTGGTTTTCTTCGATGCATCCTAATCTACAGCCCGTCGTGGACGACGCACTCCAAAGACATCAAGCGGTCCTCGGTAAGGCGTGAACACCAGCTGCGTGTCAAATGCAGCAAGTGTTCCTTCGCGACGTCTTCAGTGGCCTATCTCGGCCATGTGATTTCTGTGTACGGCGTGGCGATGGACCCCGGCAAGGTGGACGCGGTCACGTCTCGGCGCCGCCAAGCGCTTCGCCCCGGTCTCCGCGGCTTCCTCGGCCCGGCGGGCTATAACCGCCGCTTCATCAAAGACTTCGGTGCTATTGCGGCTCCACTCACGCAGCTGCTGCCGAAGGACGTTCCTGCGGAACGAGGCGATTCTTGCGCCGTGTTCGCCTCCCTCAAGCGAGCCCCCATCATGCGCGCCCGTCCTCTAGCTGCCGGATTTCAAGCAGCCGTTCACCGTCGACTGCGACGCGTCTGGCTCTGGCTTCGGCGCGGTTCCTCACCAGGGTACCGGGGTGATCGCGTTCTTCAGCAGGCCGTTCGCGCCCCGACACATGAAGCTAGCCGCATATGAGCGTGAGCTCATCGGCTTAATCCAAGCATCGCCATAGGCGTCCGTGTCTGCGGGGAGGCGCTTCGTCGTCGCGCATGCACTATTACGCGCTCAATTTTCTCCTCGACCAGCACTTGTCAACGGTGCCGCAGCATTAGTGGGTGAGCAAACTCTTTGGCTATGACTTTGCGGTGGAGTTTCGACCGGGCCGCCTCAACATTGTTGCAGACGCCCTATCTCGCCGCGACGACACCGGCGCCGGGCCTCCACGCTGCGGTTCACGGGCTGTCCCTTCGACCTCTTCACCGCTTCAGCGCCATGAAGCTCAACGACGACCCGGACTGCGCAGCGGCATGCGGGACTCCATCATCACCGGCGGGGAGGTGCCTTGGCGTGTTGTGGATGGCACGATCCTCCATGGCGCCTGTCTTCATCCTAAGCGGCATCGGCGGCGCTCTGCAAGCTATCTCTGGAGCTTCGCCCACTCCTCCCGCCATGAAGGACTCCGGAAAACGCTCCACCGGCTCAGCGCGAGTTCTTCGTCGAAAGCATGATCGTGTGCCACAGTGCGCGCCTTTGAATGAGCGTGTGCCGTGTGCGGAGGAACAAGGTGGAGTCGTTGCGTGGTAATGCGGGCCTCCTGCGGCCCTTTGAGGTACCATCGCAAGTATGGGCCGACATCTCCTTGACTTAATCGAGGGTGCCGCCACGCGTCCCACGGCGGAGCGTCATCCTCACCGAGGTGGGTTGGTTCTCAAACACGCCCACTTCATCGCTACCGAGCCATCCGTACACCGCCACTTCGATGCCAAGGCGTTTCTTCCAAGCCATCGTTACGCCTACACGGGTTACCCAACTCCATCAATCGCCGATCGAGACCCCGTGTTCACCGGAACGTGTGGCGTGATCTGTTCAAGCTAAGCGGCGTCAAGCTCGCCTTCGTACGACGGCCTTTCCATCCCAAATGGCGATCGGGAGGCGGTGAACAAGACCATCGCCATGTACCTCCATTGCATCACTTTGGTGACCGCCCTACGCGCGTAGCTCGATTGGTTGCCCTGGGCGGAATATTGTTACAACATGTCTTATCACTCCGCCCTACGCACCTCGCCGTTTCAGGTGGTCTATGGCTGCCCTCCGCCGGCCTTGCTTCCATATACTGCAAGTACTGCTCGCACGACAGCGTCGACACCTTGCTCCAGGGCGCGACGCGTTCCTCTCCGATGTTCGGGAGAGGCTTCTCCAGGCCCAAGAGTACGCGAAACGCTACCACGACGTGCATCACCGCCCCCTGGAGTTCGCGGTTGGTGATTGGGTGTGGATGCGCATCCTTCACCGCTGATGCGATCCTTCTTGCTGCCTAGGCCGTGGTGCAAGTTGAGCCCGCGGTTCGCTGGGCCGTTCCAGATCACGAAGCGAGTGGGTGACGTCGCCTACCGCCTGCATCTGCCGGAGGGTGCGCGCATCCACGACGTTTTTCACATCAGCGTACTCAAGCCATTCCGGGGGACTCCACCAGCTATAACCCCGGCGCTTCCTCCACTACACCACGGTCGCCGTTTCTAGAAGCCGGGCATGCTGCATTGCATGCCCACTCAAAGCGTGGCCTTGGGCATATCCTTGTTCAAGGGAGGGCTGCCTTGAAACCACTTGGGAGCCGCTTGAAGATCTTGTGGCAGCGAGTTCCCCTCCTTCCATTTCGAGGACGAATTGCTCGTTGAGGGGGAGTGATGTTATGGTGGGCAAGGTATACGGCGCGCCATAACAAGACCGGTGGCTCTGAGTGCACAGCAAGAACCGGAGCAACGGTCTGTGATCACCAGTCTTGGTCGTGGTTCGGAGGGCGGCGACGCATGAGGAGTTTGTTTCATTTTGGTTGTTAGCCATCAAAATATTTAGGAGTTTGTTTCATTGGATTTGTTATCCCTTAGAGTGAGGAGAGGTTTGTTAGCATTTTGTTATAAGTATGGAACACTATTCATTAATAGGAGTTTAGCTTGAGATTGAGTTTATCTCTAAGCTCTTTGGCGTTAACGCTCTCTGTTCCTCTCCGATTCACGTCCACCACCAGGCGGCGAGCACGGCGCCGATAGCCCGTCGCCAGGGATTCAAGCCCAGGCCAGCCATCTCCCATTCCTACGCCTTACGTTCCCTAAGCTCCAACAACGACTTACAATGTATGCTAACTTAGGTCCCCCACCCCACTTCGCCCATCGTTGCACTTTATTGCCCCAGCGATCGCCCCCACCTGCTCTCGTTTTTTATCAGCATCCAATTTTTTTCCACCTCTACCACACTGAGATGGCAACGGGCACCCGAAACCTGATGGGTTTTTACCCTATTACGGCAACGGCAGACCAGAGAGACCACCATTTCCCTGCAATGGAAGGCCATAGATGTGTTTTCTTCTTCTTTTTCCTGGCCCGCTAATAATAGTTTGCTTCCCATCAGACCATAGAAGAGTCATGCTCCGTGATTTGGATTTGAGGTCTTAGTGATGGATGAGAATCTGTTTGCCTAATTTAGATGCAGCCAAGGAAAAGAGAGTTTGAACATAGATTGCACAAAAAAAAGGGCAGCCCCAATGCACGTAGCTCCCGCTTGCGCAGGGTTAGGGGAAGGGTCCGACCACTTGGGTCTTTTGTACGCAGCCTTTCCCTGCATTTCTGCAAGAGGCTGTTTCGAGGACTTGAACCCGTGACCTCATGGTCACAAGGCAGCAACTTACCACTGCATGCCAAGGCTCCCTTCTGAACATAGATTGCACAAAAACAAGGAAAACGATTTATTCCTTCTTACTTACATATTTTTTTCTCGAACGTGTGGGAAAGCTGCATATCATTGCACTAATAGAAGAAGATTGTTACAAGACAAACACACATACAACCTCTGGTAATTTTTATTTATGATTTTATTCCATATGATACATCTGTTTTTATTTTCATTTGGTTTGATTTATTCCCCACGCCCATATGATGACATATAAACAAGGCCACAATTGTGTCTAGGAAAAGCATTTGTTTTCCTTCTGATTTTAGTCCCAATTATCGCTATGACTCAATGCTTTCAGTTGTGTACAAGTGGCATAGCTAGAAACTGCAGAACTATATTAGTGGCATAAGCAGAAGAGCACTACTGAGGATACTTTTTTTAGCAAATGGGATAAAACCATAAGTGTTGATACATGTACCTTCAATATTTTTCGCCATAGACATCTGTGCCAAAATTAGAGTTGGTTTGAGATATGTTTTTCCAGATTGCTCTGCCTTTAATTGATTTCACATGTTGTGTAGAGCATGTTTAGCCAATTTAGAAGATGATCAGGTGCAAAGTTTTAGTTTTTCTATGGATTAAGTTCAACTGCATCAAAGCTGCTTCATGATAATCATGGTTCTGAAATATTTGGTTCTTCATATGTTCATATATGTAGATGCAGATATATACTATAGTTCTTGAAATACATGGTTCTGGGCATATTCTTAGATATGTAGATGGAGATATACGAATCGATTCCCAAGCTTCTCTTCCTGAAAGTAGGTATCGGTTGCTTGGTCAGAGAAATATTTAAGTGGTGCCAGGATGTTGATACAGTCTTCCTTGATTGATTTCTGCAGTCAGTTCTATGCAATTGGTAATCACAAAATACATCACTTCCCAGATACTTGAACACAAGTAGTTAGTAGTTACCTGCTTACTTCTATCAACGTCATAATCTTTCAAGACCATCGACTAGGGATGTACTCTCACCTTACTATCCAGCCTAAATGATGTATCCACATTGCTAAGACATTGCTAGCCATATGATTCCTCAGGTGATTCTGTAACTGGGTTTTGATATCACACATTTATGCGTTTTGAGTGATTGTTTGAATGTATCATTCCAGTTTAAGAATAAAGTCATTGCAATTGAGCATGCATTCAGTCTTAACTGGAACATTGAAACTTCCATATGCCTTACTCAATATATTATTCATGTGCTTGCTGCTTTCAATTAGTTTTCAGTAAACACTAACTGCTACTCTGTTAGACTTCAACATCAGCACCAGTCCGGAACTAGCTTGGTGCCTCAGTTTTATTATACCATCTATATACTGGTCTTGGAAGAATAAGTATTCAATCTTACGCAGCAGGTCTGCATCAGTCTCCATCGTGAAAAAGATGTCCAAGTATGTTTCAGTCCATTTCAATGTGCTCCAGGAAGTTACTCGGTTATTGCAAGGGGTGATATGCTTGCAGCTTGCATATTGCATTTTTACACTTACAGCTGATGTCAATCTAACAGACATGTCTTTGCCAAACCCAAGGTTCGTTCTACCATGATGGCATTAATTTAACCCGCATTTATGGTTTCTATGGCTTGCGATGCTTTCTGGATCAATTTTGAACAATACTCACCATGATGCTAGATTTTTGTGTTTCAATATTAATTGTAATTTCCTATTGGCAATGAACTTATGATTTTTGTTACCATGAAAATAATTATGAAGTTTGTATATAGCAAAAAGTTAAAAAAAATTCCAATTAAGTTCTCGTGGAGCAACTTTTGGTAATACAATTTTCGTTGGCCATAGTAACACATGGGCATTTAGCTAGTAACACAAACAATAATCATGTGTTCAGAGCTCACCGTCATGTAGATGGGGCCGTGGTACCCGCAGACCTCGGTGAAGTAGGGCAGCGCCCGATATGATCAAGTGGCTGCACAACACAAGCTTCCTCAGCCCGCAACCAATCGCACAGAATCTGAGGAAAATTGCCAGTATATCAAGAAAAAGAGGAAAGGGTAAAATGTTTATCTGCAACACACAAATGCGTGATGACGACGCAGGAGATGGCGGCGGTGAAGTCAGGCGCTCCCCAGGCAGCGAGAGCGCGCCCAAAGTCCGGGGTAGTGGCGGTGATCGTGGTAGCCCATGTGCATGCCGCAGTCGAACATGACGCGCTTCCTCCGATGGTCACCACCACGCAGCTCTTCCCCACCTCCTGCCCCGCCCCTGCAATCACCAGCGTTAGTGTGGTTGTAATCGAGCATTGCGTTCGAAGGAGGGTGCAGAGAGGCGCGCTGCCGCGTACCTAGCACGAGGCACTCGATTGCCATTGGAGAAATTCCACGCCCAGAGCCACAATCTAAACGCCTTAACAAGTCTGCTTCCAGGAACAACTCAGGCACACAAAGCCGGAGGAGAACTCGGCGCCGGCGGGCCTGAGCCGCTCGGAGACGCTCCGCGCCGCCTTGTACTTCCTCGGAGAAGCTCTCTCGGGCGCCGCCACCTTCCCTCGGGAGGAGGAACCGAAGGCAGGCGTGGGGCCGCGCGAGCGGGCGAGGAAGGAGAGGATGGAAGAGGCCGCGTGCCGAGAGGGCGGCGGCGGGACGGCGACGATGGAAAGGGCGGCGCACAGGCACAACTCGACTCGAGGATGGAGTAGAGCGGCAGGCCGGGCCGCCGGAGAATTTTGCGAAAGAACGAAGCCCAATGATTATGCTGCCCAGTATGTTGACTAGGCTCGTTCGTTAGAGAAAGTGGCCCAGTAGCGCGCGGAGAAGCTTTTTTTTTTAGAACGCGGAGAAGCAAGCAGTAGCCGTAAACAGCCTCGGATGAACTGCGCTCAGCGCCCTTGCGTTAACACCCAGTCTGCTGTTTCTCTTCTCCTGTTCACCCGCGCGCGCGAGAACTAGGGTGAAAGCCGCCCTACGCCCCTGCTGCCCATGTCTTCGTCGGGGCCTTTGCCGGCGACCGGAACCCACCATGGCAGGTATGCTCGCCCTTCTCTTTCCTTCCTGCTGTGCAAAATTGAGCACCCGAACCCTAACTTGAGCTATTTGGCTATTTGTATTCGGATCTGATCTAACTTGAGCTATTTGGGTATTTGTATTTCGGATCTGATCTAATTACAAGTGTATACATGTATTACGCCTACTAACTTCGATTTTCTTTTTTATCAGGTGTACATGTGTACACCATGTCTTTGTTGGGTTCGGCCCTGATTAAAATCAGGTGTGATAACCAATGGAATTCTAACATGGGTCATCTTGCGTGTGATTTTGTACAAAATAATTTATGATCAGACCTGAAATTTGCTCTAATTAGTGTCCCTTCTCTTATCAAGTCAGAGGGCAGAGTGTAAAGCCCAGGGTTCAACTTCTGCGCCAAGGTACAAAAAGGCTGATCGTGAGAAGATGCGAAGAGATAAATTAAACGGGCAGTTCAGGACTTGGGAAATGCACTTGGTATGATGTAGTTTTCAAGGATTTTCTTGGGTCTCTTTGCTCCTATTGAGTTACAAAAGAAACATATTATTTTAAAAGGGTAAATCATGGAGCTCATATCATGTTAGCCTTGTCAGACCTGATGTTCGAACCAAAAATGAGTTATCAGTAACTGGTAATCTTCACACATGGTGTCTGTACTGCAGATATGTGCATAATAACTGTATAAACAGTACTGCAAGTGCTTTGTGTCTGTGCATGTTTGGTTATCTCCTATGTCCTACTCAACGCATGATTTTTGACATTTGTTTAGGATTTCTTTTGTTTTGCTGCCCTACTGCTTGAAAGTTTCATGCTTTTTTTCTTGAACAAGCAAAAGATTTATGTATCATTTCATTAATAAGAGAGAGAAAAATACATGGGTGAAAAGGAGAAGTCCTCCCACTCCGAAGACACACAAAACTCTAAAAAGAAAAGAAGATGGAAGCCACAGACAAAAAACTGAAAAAAAGCGAATTAGCTCCCCGAAATTAAAAATGCAGGGCTCCTGTAAAAGCCCTGACCAGGAGCTCTTGGAGATCTTTTAGCTCCAGCTGAGCACCAGAGGACACACTCATCTGCCACTACCTGTAGCCTGTAGGATTGTCATGCCATTAAAAATACATTCATTCTGGTGCTTCCATATTTCCCATGCCATCAGGATGATGAGAGAATTGAGTCCTTTCCTGATTTCCTTTGGCAAATTTTTTATTGCTTGGCACCACCAACTTGAAAACTACTGGTGTTGGCCTGAGGCGCCTTAGGATGAATCCCAACTTCTGAAGAACCACGGTCCAAACATGGCGGGCACAAACACATGACACAAGGAGGTGTTGGATGGATTCTTCAGCTTGATCACAATGGGGCAGACAGCGGGTGAGGAAGACCACACGCTTGGCAAGGCGATCAACAGTCCAGCATCGATTTTTCACCACAAGCCAAATGAAAATTTTGCACAAGTAGGGGCCCAAGTTTTCCAAATCCTTTTCCAAGGCACTGAGCGAACCCTTCCTAAAAGAAGGCATTATATGCAGATTTTCTACTGCATTGCCATATTTTGTGAGCTTCCAGCGGATGATCCGCTTCTCCTGGTTGCAAGATCAAACCATTGACCAGCTCCATGCTTGGCTAGGTGCTTTGACACAATCTGTATGATTGTTTGCTATCAACCTTCACGTTTTCATATTGTCACCTACTATTGTCACAAAAGCCATTCTGACTAAATCATAATCTCCTAGTTTCATCCCGCCGCCCTCCTACTCATCGGGGCATGCTCTTCAAAACAATGCACAAGGAACTTACATTTGCTATGTACCTTTCATTGACCATATTTATTAATGTTAGTAGTGAAAGTATGTATTGACAGTATACTTTAATGAACTGATCTGCAGATGAAACTTAATGCATATTACATGCATAGATCTTATGCAGTTATGCAGTGAATCACAGGGTGATAAGTTCATTTACTGCATTTTTAAGCGCCCTCTATACTAGTCAGTTTGACCTGTTCAGCATCAGTTTAGGACATTTGGGACAAAGTCCTGGCTTCTATAATCTTTTACTTCTCCATCCACTAGACCTAACAAAGGCCCTGTTATGAGCCTTTATGTAGCTATTTTCAAATAACCAATAACAAAAATTATGATATAATGCATCTAAAATCTTGGAAAAGGATTGAAGTTACTTTCTTGAGCTGTTGGTTCTTGGCTTAGCCTGTGTATAGGTGCCCTTGATTTTTAGTGTTTATTAGTCAGTAATTGTCCACATGCAGACTGATGGCACCTGCAATTTAGAAAGGTTAATCACTGCAAACTAGTCTGGGACCTTGTATGTTTGATGTCCTGCAAATGAATGTGTTACTTGTCTTAAAACTAAGAAAATATATTTTTACTCCTCCGTTTCCAAATTAAATTAGCATTGACTTTTTTTGAGTCATTCATTGTGCTATGTATCTAGACATATTATTATATCTAGATGCATAGCAAAATGGATGTACCAAAAAAGTCAAACAACTTATAATTTGAATGGAGGGAGTAGCTTGATAGTTAG